>CAEMYA010000073.1:2404430-2425067 GCA_903131615.1 Diplodus sargus
TTTTTTTTTTTCATTGAAGATAATAACTGACAATAAGACTGACTGAGAAGAATTAATTTGATCAAAGGCAAAGTAAGGATGCTCGGTCTCCAGCAGTTTACCATGAGTAGACAGTAGAAGACTTGTAGGCTGTATGGGGAAGTGTATGCTCTCTTTCTCTCTAGAATACAGTGGGCTAATTGTGCAGACATAGAGGAGGCAGAGAGACGAGTCCCGCTATTGCCTTCACTAATATCGGCTTCTGTCCTGCAGGGAAAATCCCGGAGGAGGCCAAGGCTTTGTCACTTTTGGCACCTACCACCCCAGTACCCAGTCTGATTCCTGGTGGGGGGCTGCTGCCTATTCCTACTCCAGCCCCACTTCAGAATGTGAGTCAGCATCTGGTAGCCTACTTATTATCTTGTCTGTTTGCCCGTCATGGAAGTAAAAACCTGTGTGTGTTTTTTCGTTTGCACCTGCAGCTCAACCTCCCCATAGTGAATCGGATATCAGCTACTCTGGACCCCACAGCTTCAGCGAACTCCCAGCCCCCCCTCATGGGAAACGTGGATCCCTCGAAGATCGATGAGATCAGGAGGACCGTCTATGTCGGCAACTTGAACTCACAGGTAAGGTAGGCCGATTATCGGCCCGGGCTCAATTATCAGGCTGATATTCAGCATTAATCTGATTATCTATAATCAGATTTTTCTGTCATATAGCCAACAAGATAAACAAATTTTGCCTCTGATGCAGCATCTTCCCCCACAATGGTCCACCTACGACAATATTAAATTGATAACATGTCACAGTTAAAAGCCCATAAACACTGATGACTGAAGCATCAGTAAATTGTAATGCGAATATCAGTTTTCCGTCTCCCTTGAATTCTAAAAATCAGTATCAGTTTCGGCCCTGAAAGAAACAGTGCGGTTCACCTCTGGTTACAG
Organism: Diplodus sargus; assembly: GCA_903131615.1. Lineage (NCBI taxonomy): Eukaryota > Metazoa > Chordata > Actinopteri > Spariformes > Sparidae > Diplodus > Diplodus sargus. Next base: position 2,405,360 of record CAEMYA010000073.1, read on the forward strand.
TTAACACAATGTCAAATCTGTATCGAATACATTCTTAGAGCTGCGTTCACACCTAACCTTGTGAGCTTTTATATCTGGTTCTAAATGAAACAGAAGGTAAACAGTTGAGCTGTGTTACACGTGTCACACCCATGGCTGTTTTCCTACTTGTCTCTACATTGTCTTGAGACTTGGAGATACTAAAACAGTTGTGTCGCCACTAAAAACCTGTCACCTATTTTTTTTTTTCCCCCACACAGAACATTTTTCAGGAGTCAGTAAGAGAATCGATTTAAAAAAGCAGACTCCATAATGTTAGTGGTATCAGTAGAATCTCATCAGTTCCCAGTCCCTGTTCTTCCAGCAGCAGGGCGGTGTATGCGGGACTTAAAATAAACAACACCTCCCATGTTCAGTACTGTACATGTTACCACGGCAACAGTGTGGCTCATTGGCGTGATTTTAATTGTTTTCAAACTTCAGTGCAGTTTCATAGCACAGAGGAACAAGCTACATGTGGCTGTGGGTACAAACACAATGCTTGTTATTTGGATCAATCCATTAGTTTGTGTCTCTTCATTGGATTTGTTGATGATAAGAAAATATCAAATAAAACCAGACTTATTCTTTTAAGTTTCAGTTCCCTCATTCATATTACAGTGTGATGCCTCATTTCCACCCATCATTGTTCGTGACAGACGGGGACGAATGACAGTCTCATCTAATAATGCTCTGAGCTAATTGTTCATTCATAAGCTCTTTGTGAAAAACTAGAAAAGATGAATGAAGCCTTCAAGTGCCACGACGTGCGGCACAGCTTGATTCAAGCTCCAGAGAATAAATAGAAATTATAACCGGACCCAGTCGCAACCGATGGAGCGGGCCCGGTCTTAATCAAAGCTGCAAACATGCTGTCATTAAATCCGTTTTTTATCTCTCTTTCCTCAGACCACCACCGCAGAGCAGCTGCTGGAGTTCTTCAAGCAGGTGGGAGATGTGAAGTTTGTGCGAATGGCTGGAGACGAGACTCAGCCAACGCGTTTCGCCTTCGTGGAGTTTGTCGAGCAGGATTCTGTCGCCAGAGCTCTGACCTTCAACGGAGTCATGTTCGGAGACAGGCCTTTGAAGTATGTATTTTTCGTTAACTTGACAGTTTATTGAGATTAACACATGCTCCTTGTCATGATATCTTTTTACTTGATGTCATTCAGGGTTAATCATTCCAACAACGCCATTGTAAAACCTCCCGAGCTGACGCCGCAGGCTGCTGCAAAGGAGCTAGAGAGTGTGATGAAGAGGGTGAGGGAAGCCCAGTCCACCATTGCAGCTGCTATAGAGCCAGGTACGTTTTGATCAGATGTGTACATCAAGAGTCCAGTCATAAAATAATGACGCTGTGTTCTGATGCTGAGACTGCTTCTCTCGACTCTAGCGGACATAAAGAAGCGCTCCTCCAGTCGGTCCAGAAGGGGACGGCGGTCTCGCTCGAGGTCACACTCCCGCTCGCACTCGAGGTCGCGCAGGAAAAGGTCCCGTTCGAAACACAGGTGACCCATTAATCTTCATGGCTGTTACATTTCACCCGCTTGATGCTGCGTTCGTATCAAACGTCCAGTCTGTGTCATTTTTTCAGCAGACCGCCACAGAGGTTGTGGCCGAGAGGCGACTCCCACAGTTCCCGAGGCGGCCACAAGAGGCGCTCTCGCTCCAGAGACAGAAGGCACAGTCGAAGTCGATCAAGGTGTGTTGCGGGAAAAAAACTAATAACACTTTTAAGATATTACAGTCTTGGAATAATCCATAAAATGTCGTTGTCGTTCTTATCATGAAAACTAAATCTGATCTACTGTAGTGCCGACCTGCTGTCCCAGGAGGGGTCACCAGGTACTTAGGACTCTGCGAGCCGCCCGAATTTGGCTCCCGTTGCATTAATCTGACACCGCAGGGGAAAAATAAATGAAATAGTTTTTAATACATCATTCTTTTTAGCGTGTGTTGTCTCTAAAAATGTGCTTAATACGGATAATGTGTTGTAATCAGGGGCCACAAGAGGAGGAGTAAGGATCGGTCCAGGAGCCCTCGGAGGAAAGCCAGGTCACCCTCTCCGAAAAGGTAAATTCATCCCATCTCATCCTCCCAGAGAGACGTTTCTGAGACTCCAATGTCTTTTCTTATGCTTTCTAGGTGGCTTTCTAATGATTTATGCACAATTAATATCAGTGATTTTGCACATGCAAGGTTGTGATTGTCCCATTTTTCTGTCAGAGGTAAGAAAGACAAGAAGAGGGAGCGCAGCAGGGACAGACGGGACCGCTCCACGTCCAGAAAGAGGAGCCGCAAGGACGAGGACAGGATAAAGAGCAAGGCCAAGCCAATGAAGGTAATAAAGCTTTCACTTCCTCTCTGAAGTCAGGCTCCCCTGCGCAGATACGTGCTGGTACCAGGATCTGCTGATCAATCTCTCCCGGTTGAGCAGGCAAATAAAGCTGTCGCACTGCTGATAATTTAATGAGCTGAGCGTTGTCGCCCTAAAAGACCCGTCAGACAGGAGGGGGGAAATGAGTTTTCTGTCAGTGATGAAAACGAGTACAAGAAGCTCACTCCAGCAGTTCTTTCCTTCCTACTGTCATAGGAGGAAGACATTATTAGTGACCTTGTTTCCCCCTTAGCTCTTTATGGCCGGCAGAAGTGCCCAGTGAACACCTGCCAACTGACAGGGCAGCATTATGTAATTGTAATGCAATTCATTCTTCGCTTCCTGAATCCTGTCTTGTACCCAGACTCCCCCTGACTGCCAGTAGTCTGATGCTGAGGTGCTGGAGTCGTGACTGATCAAAGCTTTCCAAATCCCCCAAAGAAATGTTGGAAATAATCAAATCCATAATTATTTTAGGCATCACGTTTGTTTATTTTAAAGCTGTAAATCACCAACATCAAAAATCTCACAAAAGAAAACACCCATCTATAATATTTGTTGTTTGTTTTAGTGCAGGGGGTTAAGTTGTCTGCAAATCTCTGATTTCCGGTCCTGAGTCGACCCTCCCAGTCTCCTCCTGTCTTTGATGATTGTTTTCACCTGCCTCCGACTCAAGGATCGAGTCACGCGATAACCTACTTTATCTTAAGTTCACACGAAGCCGATAGACGAGAGATGAAAAGATGACACATTTTAAACTTATCGCACTCCATCTACGCGGTCGATAACAATCAACGTTTGTACAGCAGAAGCTGAACGAATGTTCTTAGAAACCACTGCAGTCTCACAAAATGCTGCACTGCACAAGCTTATCATGTGCTGTAGTTCACAGTTCACTCCCTGAAGTGATGCTCAACACTTAAAGTTAAAGCAATCGCTGCCTGCAGACTTCCGGGCTCATTCAGTATTGTCTCTCTTCAGGGATTGTTCATAGTCAAAGTTATGAAAATGTTTATTCAATGAGGAAAAATGCACAACCAGAGTTGATTTAGATGTGCTCGAGAAGTGTTTGAATTTCACTCCTACTCTGTTTTAGTTCCAACAGATATTAGACAGTTATATCTTGTGTCAATGGAAAGATCTGCTGGCATTTATCGTATAACTATTGTCGAATTCTCAGGTGGAAAGGGACTATGACCGAGAGGAGAAGGACGACTTTGAAAGCGACAGAGAAGACTCGGTCACACACAGCGACGACATGACGTCATCACCCTGCGCCCAGCACAACGGCAGCTACAAGACTCACCACGAGGAGGACACACCCATGGGTGCGGACGGCACCAAGTGACTATTGCAACCCTGCAGGAAATACTAATCTCGCTCCATCGAGTGACCCCAACGCCCATCGTGTGCGTACACATCCACCGACATCAGATAACCACTGCGTCTTTTCTCCATCATCGTCTCCTGTTGTACAACCTGATTTTTACTGTACATTCTTGGCAAATGCATGAATCCTGTAATTCAGTTCCAGTCGATCGAAAGGCCAAGTGAGCACTCGTTACAGCAGAACCTTTCCTGTTGAGCTGCATGTTGGGGATGTAACTATTACTAACTAACGACTATTTTCAATATCGATTGCGCTGCCCGATATTTTCACAATTAATCGCTTGTAAAAAAATCCCAAAATTTGGGAAAATGCTCATCACAATTTCAACCAACTGTCCAAACCTCAAAGACTCTACATTTATTATCATAAATGGCAAAAAAGCAGAAAATCGTGACATTTAATTAGCTGGAACCTGCAAATGTACATTACTGCTTGAAAAATGACTGAAACTAATACTTGTTTATCGACTAATGGTCGCAGAGGGAGCACATGATATAACAGTTCCACACTAAATACTACAGGCTCTGAAAGTTGTATACAATCAAGTCAGCAGTTCTACAATAACTGGAAAATAGAAGCTTCAAAACACATTGTTGCAAGTCTGTCATCCTAAATTTCATAATATTATACAGGTGATACTGCGTCCACCTCCTGTGATGCTTTAAGAACTCAGTTTCTATCATTCTCTCCACAGCGATGCTCAAACTGTCGTCACCTCACCGAGCAGACTACGAAAAGTGTGCAGGCCTGAAGCAGCCGCAGAGCTTTTGAGATTCTGTTTCCCCGCTGAGCTAAATCACATAGTTTTTAATATAAATGTCTCTCCATTCCTTGTGTCATCTTGACCACTTCAAAAGCCTAAAAAAAACCTTTCATGCCTCTAAGATTACCACTATGTAGGTCATACTGAAGTCTGTATGACATTTCCTAAATGTTTGCCAGACAGTAATATGCAGAGACAATCTGCATTAACTGTCAGAAATGTCTAACATTTATTCCTGATGTTCAGGCCCGGACACCACACCGACATCAAAGAACTAGCTCAGTTGAAAGTCACTTGCGTCTGAGCACAAAGACAAAATACAGCAGCCATCAGATGACTCGCTCGTACGTTTTGCGCCTGTTTGTGAGGAAATCACTCTCCAAACCACCAGGTGGCAGTAGTCTGTAGTCATCGTTCAAAAAACTGCGGATACACAAACTGATATGATAAACAGACTTTATTGACACCACTCTCGCTAATATAGCCACTTATTGATTGATTGAGAATATGTGCGATGATGAGAAGCTACATACGGCACTGTTGAGCGGAGGCAGCGGAAAAAAGACGAGGAGAAACTGAGTTATATGTGTGAAATCATGGATGCTACAGCTACAGGCTCAAGGGGCTTTCCCTCTTCTTTTTCTGTTTCTCTTCAGAACGAAGAAGAAAAGTGAAAAAATGTAATCTGCTTTATATGCGCTCAGAAGCAGGCGTTCAAATGCAATAAAAAAAAAAAAATCTAGAAAAAACACTGGCAGCTACTCTTGATTCCAACATATGAAGCTTGGCAGACTTCCTCAAGTAGCATTTAATACAAAATATTGCAGTAAATCTGAATGATTCTGTCATGTGGTTCTGTGTGGCTGTTGACAGTAAAGGAACTTCAGTTTTAGTAATAACTGAACTGAGCACACTTTGTCTCCAGGGATGTTTTACGTTCTGAATATTACACTTTGAGGCCCCAGTTGAACTTTCAGGGTTGTATGACTCAGAGCCACTTGTGTTCCTAGAACGACGTGCTTGTTAAAACTGTATTTTTCGTCAATACACAAATACTACGGTTATGGTGTGTAATCCAGGGAGGCCTTCATTGTGTTAAACAAGATGTCTACCAGCTGTTATTAGCCAGCTGAAATGTTCTTGTTGGACATATCACGCGCCGCGACCAACACGTCTTGAGGTAAAAATAAACCGGCCTCTGCGTCTGAGGTCTTGTGGGGTGTAACAGTTTTTATGCTGCTGCTCTGGCCTTGGTGTGACAGCAACTTCCTATATTCTGTTTGGCACAGTAGTACAGTACAGTTTCAAAACATACTCCTCGATCAAAGAAGTGTAAGAAGACGAGGGCCCCTCTCACTGTATGAATGAAAGATAAACAGGTTTTCTGCTGATGCTAAAATGCTCATTTGCCCTTTTGTGTGTGGCGTTTAAGGACAGTTTGATCGAGCAGGTCTGTGAAGTGTCCTTTTTATTTCCTGTTTTTGCGCCATTTCTCCGAGAGTGCTCTGCAAAATGTAGATTTTTATGACTTGTGCTGTAATAATGAGAATGCGGAATCATGTTCTGCTGTTTCTGTGAACCTGTTGCTAATATATTTCAGTAAAAAAAAGATCTGTTTCTCATTTGCTCGACATGAACATGTTTTTACTTCCTGTTTTTTTTTTTGTTTGTTTCATGGGTGTAAGTTTACTTGCTTTTTTAAAAATATCTTTCCGATCAGTCGCAACAAGATCTCAGTGTGTCACCTTCCTTTTCCCTGTTATTGTTGTGATGCTGTGAGATAAAACTATTACATGTTTTTATAGATACAATCCAGGCCTATACTGTAAAGGAAAAAGAAAAGTGATGACCGCGGTGTGCAAAATGTCTGTCGGCTCATATTTGCTCAACGAAAGCGAAGCAACCACAGCTCACAGGTCAAACAAACTGCGTGCAAGCACAGAAGGGTCAAAAAGTGCCTAGACTAAGATTGTACAGAATATTCTAATAAAATATGGAGACTTATTGACAGATGCAACCTGAATTTATTGTTAATTAATGATGTTTAATAGCTTAAACTAATGAGATGTTATATTAAAGTATTGTCAGTTGTCTTTAGTGATTAATAGCAGAATAGATTGAACATTGATGGGACTTTTGTGGATTTGTTTATTTTTTTAATATTTAGTTTTTTCTGTCTTTTTTTCGGTGTTGCAGTTTGCGGTATTGTGATCGTGTCAAAAATGTACATTCATTTTTGTGCAAGCTGGCCCCAGGTTGAGTTTTTATTAAGAAAAAAAGAAAAAAAAAGCTTGTAACATTTTAAAAGGTTTACTTTGAAAAGAGGACTTAAGGACTTTATGACTGTCTTTGCCAAATTCCACTGAAATGGCTTTAACAAACCTAATTTGATTGTATTTTTTGGTTTTCTTTTTTTTCTTTTGCTGCTTTTTTACGTACACAAGGCTTCAGTACGAAGTGAACTCGTGATAAAGTTTAGTAAAAAGTATTTCCAACACAACTGACAGTAAGAAGAATTTTATTTTTTATACCCACTACGTCTGGAATATACTGTAGTAAAGATTCACGGTTTGATCCGGGGGAGGGGAGGGGGATTTGGGCACTTGATGTAAAGGTTTAGTGACACTGTTTTTGAAGAGCTTGGGTGTACGTATGTGATCTCCTCAGTTTGAATCTAACGATGCATCTGATCTGTTTCCAGGAGCACTCAATAAAGAGACATTTCATTCAGTTATGTTTTCTTTTATTGCCCTTTTTATACCACCAAGTATGATTACTAATGATTCTCAGTCAGCCTCCGTTTTCTTGCTTTGGAATTTAAAGAATAAGTTCACAAAAACATGAACATTCAGTCATAATCTACTCAACCCACACACCAATGGAAAGTACGGGGAAGTTTTGTAGTTCACAAAACAGCATTTAAGTTGCTCACGTATTTTAAAAATTAAAAAATTAACACTGCCCCATACAGTTTGCCCAATGTAATCAAAGCCAATATTCAAATTTGATTTGAAAAGATATTTTTTACGCTCTTTTCTAAAGCCAAAATCTTCACTGTAGCTGCTAAGCTAAAAGCATTAGCACACACCACATCTGAATTGGGTGCAGAAGGTTGACTGCATGTTGTGGACATTTGAAGACTTCGATTACAACAAACGGCCTGTATGGAGGCATTTTATTTCCAAGTGGTTTTCTACGAGGACACGTCATGGTGGCTACATGCCAAACACAATTACTGTCTGTTTTACCCAAACTGGGAACATAAGTTACAAACTGAACATCATCTTGTGTTGAAGAGGACTTAAAACTAATGATTGAGACCTTAAACTCATTAGGAAACTGTTTACTGAGGTAATAAAACTGGTGAGAAGTAGGGACATTTTCTCATAAGTTTCTATTTGAAACCAGTGGACTTGCCCCCCTGCTGGCCATAAAAAATAAAGTAGGTTTAAGGCACTTGTGTCCATATTTTATACAGTCAATGCTACAGACGTTCATGTTGCTTATGAGCCCCTCGGTTTGCATGTAGCGCCACCCTCAGGTCAATATATACTTGTGGTTTATGAAGGAATATCTGTAAAATGAATAATTTTCCCGTCAGCGCCTCAGCTGTGCAAGCAAGGTAAGCTAAAGTAAAATTCCAAACCTGGTAGCGATCATGGCGCTAGCATTTTATTGTGCGCTTGTAAGCACGCTAGCATCTAGCAATAGCATTTCTGCACTCAAGCGTGACTGTAGGCTCTTTTTAATGTGATAATTAATAACTGTGAGTGAGTTTTTACATTCGTTCAGTGACCGGTTATGATCTGGAAATAAGGGCACTTCCGGTTGTGTTTTCATGAGTGAAAGCGTATTCTGATTTTACAGATCGAAATAAGATACTGTAAGTTCGGGAGTGCATGTCTAGTGATGTACATGTGCAGTATGGAATGAGCAGAGATGATGTTCATGATGAGAGGAGATTGTTCAAGTAGTGCGCGTATACAGAGGTATAGTAGAGAGGTAGGAAGAGAGACAAACCGCCTGAGGAACTCGCGGTACGTCCGAGGTGCGCCCAACTTTCCGGGCTTTCCAGTTTAAATTCTGACTTTGCACCATTGCAACTTGTTTACTCAACAGTAATTTTGGCATCTGCCATAAACACGGAGATTAATACTGTACAAGTATTGCTCTTGATTATGTAAGATACGCTCTTGAACCTCCGGCCCCCTGAGGACTGCCATCGAGGACTTATTCGAGTCAAACAATTCATGGAAGATAGTTGTTCTGATCCATGTGTTTCTGGTTCTTCATGCTCTGCGGGCCTGTTTTCATAAAATCCTGGAAAACTCCTCGCTGTCCAAGATCGGACTGGTGCTAAACTGCCTCACATAGTCCAAACTCGATTTCACCGCGGTCAAGTCCGCTTCCTCTGGTTCAGTTTCTTGAGTAACTGGCGTGCTCACCGGCTGAGGCACCCCCTGCTGAAACATTTCCATCGTTGTGTATCCCGTTGGAAAGGCCTGAGTTGAGGTCCGGACGTCTGTCCGTTGGATGTCCGAGAACGACTCTGTAGTATCGTCAGGGAAGGTGTCGTCAGACGGATCCTCGCTGTCTCTTTGGAACCACTCACACGACACGTCTTCAGAGTCTTCCTCATCCTCTGAGGGATGGAAAAGCGGTAGTATTGATGTTAACGTGCTAGCAGGGATCACGTCTTCTTTCTCAACGATCTGAAGACTGTTTGTATCCCATTCTTCCACCTTCAGGGTTTTAAGGGACTGTAGTAGTTCCTGAGAAGTAAAGACAGTAAAAGTTTGCAGTCTACTGTGTTGGAGGTTTTGTTTGTTAATGCTGGTGGTGTTTTAGAAGGCATAAACAGACACTCACCAGTTCACAGGCTCCATCTATTTTCTGCATTGCATTGCTTTTCCTAGGGTTGGGTATGCTTGGCCACAAAATGACTTTTGTTCTGGATAGAGTAAGGAAAGTTTGCCAAAAAATCAGAAAACAACTAATTATCTACTACCTTCTCACCAGTGGAAAGTTGGGTGAAGTCTCATCATCCGCAAAACATTTCTGGAGCCTCACAGATCAGATCGTTCAGGAGAATTCTGCAACACTGTTTGGCTGCAAAGCTCCAGAAATGTTTTGTGGACCACGAAACTTCTTTCGACTTTAAGTCGACATGGGGGTGAGGAGATAATGACACATTTGGGTGGGCTGTTCCTTTAACAGTGCAGTCCAGTAGACATAAAGTAGATTGATATTCATCCATGTTAAAATGAGTGACAGCTTGTTCAACATACATGTAAGACACTGCTGTACCTTTTTATTATCGGAGGTCCGCACAACAGCACAATGGCCAAAACTGCAAAGACTGCGATCAAACCGAGATGAGAATCTGCAGTCAAAAGAAAAATACACAATAAGTATGGATGTTTCTTCGGAATTCATTCAAAAATAAGTATCGTAACTCATTATTGGCTAAAAAGTTGCTTGGTTGAACCTTGAGCGGTTGTTTTGAAGAGGCTTTCTTTGCTTCGTACTCCTTCTCCTGCCCGGGTGAAGCCTGATATTTGGACTTGGTACGCTGTGCCACTTTCAAGATCCGACAATTCGTAGCTGTTTAACGCCAGATCCACTGTTATATCTGCAGTCAGAGGACAAAAAGATCATCTACATTTGGCTAAACAGTTGTTAGTCATGCTCGAAACGTGGCTCGAGTGATGGCAACTTTGGTCAATCAGTCGGTCCGGACTAAAATATCTCAACAACTTTTGGCCGTCTGTTAAAGGTGGATTATGCTCACTTCTCTCTGTTCTTGCTCCCCCATTTTGAAACTCAGTGTAGTGGATTATGTAACCCAGTAGAAAACCTTGGATGTCTTCCTCTGGGATGGACGTCCACTGCAGCAGCACAGAGTTCAGCGTCACATTGTAGTTGCTGATGTTTGGGGCACTGACAGGAGCTGTGGAAGCACAATATCATGAAGTCAGACTGTTCTGTTATAGAGCTGATATGAAGAAACAAGCAGTATTGATCCATTAGATTTGTTCCCGAACAACTTATAGATTCATTGCCATGGAATTTTGTACAGACATTCATGGTCCTCAGAAGGAATACCCTAAGGAATTTGTTCAAGTCTTAGGTCTTTGTCGAAACAGGTGAAAATGATAATTTACACACTGAAATATCTCAAAATCTACGAGATCAATTACCGCAACATTTTAGTACAGACATTCATGGTCCCAAGAGGACAAATCCCAAGAGGGAAATAGTGATCTCCTGACCTTTCTCTACACTAGCACGTCAAAGTTTTCATTTATCCAGTGAATTGCCTCTACACCTTTAAGATGGATTACTACTAAACTTTAGTACAGACATTCATGTTCCCCAGAGGATCAATCCTAATGACTTCGGTGATCTGGCTTTTTGTCCAGAGCCACCAGTCGGCCAAAAATTTTTTTCATTTATCCAAGACTGACCACTGGAAAGGTTAAAGGCCTGTTACTTACATCCTTCAATGAAATAGAACTGTGTGCTCCCGTAGGTGCTTTCGCTGTTGTTGCTGTGCTTCATGTTGCAGGTGTCCTTGTTTGGTCTGGTGTGCAGAGTGATGCTGTATCTCGCGTAAGGCTCCAGAGGCTCTGGGTATTTCAAAAAATAGCCAAGTGGATTGTCATTGAAGCAGGAAACTAAATGTATTTCATCACTAAATCAGCTCGTTTACATACTGCTAATTTCCATCAGAAAATATATTTTTCGTAAATAACGTGTCACACCTTATAAGTGAGTAGAATTTCTAGAGGACAGGGCTGACCGACATTTGTGAATATTTACGCACCTGGTAGAGGAGATAAAGTCTTGTAGTTGTTTTCATTCTGAAAAAAAGACATGGAGGCTGATTTATGTCCCTTCTTCATCCACTCTGCGGAGTAGCAGACATACTTTTTGATGAGATTGTCTTCCCAGTAGATTGTAAAAGACATGTTGCTGTGGACTGTCACGTTCAGCTTCCCAGCTCCCACACCTGTGAGGACAAGTTCAGAAAATGTTTTGAAAATCTAATTTAGTCATTCTGTGTGCTCGATATGAAGAGTTAATTAACAAAAACACGTAAAAACAACACCAGATTGATTGATATTGCCTAGTTTGCAGTCGTTTAGTGCTGTTGGCACCCGGGGACGTAATTAAAGAAATATATATATTTTTTTAGATTTTTAAAGTAATTCTGGGAGCAAAAGCAAGAAGGTGTTGCTACAAAGAAAGTTTTCTTGTGAACAACTGAATCATGAACACATTTGTTTTATAGAAAGCGATACATGGCAACCCACAAACTAGACTGTGGTGGCCTGCTACAGTCTAGGTAATTAATAGGAGAGACAGTTTAGTTCATCTGTTTTTTTGCAAATATACACATTTATATCCAAAAGTTTTTAGAAACAAAAAAAGTAAGATGACGAGGGATGTTTGGTGTTAATGACGGAGAAACACAACAGGTGAAAACCTTTTTTAGGTTTTGATCTAATGTGCTTTCACAAAATGGCTTATTTCAGACAGGTGGAAAGAAAATGTCCAAAACACACATTTACCCTTTTTCACCCGTGTCGTCTCGCCTGAGCAGTTTCTAGTGAGAACTCACCGAGCTCGTCTTCTCTCTGTGGTATGATGTAGGTCACGCTTGGAGAGGTGCTGGCGTTGTTGACGGCGCTGATGCTAAGATGATAAGCTGAGTAGGAGAGAATCAGCGTGATCTCAGGCTGTGTGGTGTTGATCTGCTCGGGCGTGGCCTCTCCCGACGCCTTCCCAACGGTGATGAGGTATCCATCGTGCAGCTCTTTGGCAGAAAACTAACAACCGGGCAAATTTTAGTACCATAACAACGTCAGGGAAGACGAACTACACATTTGAGGAGTAATTCTAAACATTTACCCTCCAGGATAAAGTGATTAGCCGGCGGCCTTTACTCCATGCAAAGTCTGTATCTTTAAGGCCGACGATGACAGGCTGCGTCGTCAGTTCTGAAAGGAGACATTTATTTCAAGCGAAATACGAAACAGCATTTCAGCTCCAACCTCTTCTTTATAACACTGAAGTTATTTTGAATCAATAAAGAGGAAAGCAAGCTGACCTGGTGGGACGGTGTAGGCGTCGCTCCACAAACACTGCGAGCATTTACTCGTAGTGACGCACTTTATCTGCACAGTGTAGACCAGCGAGGCGTTCAGGTGCTCCACTGTACATTTCTCCCTGTTATGGGATCGTGACTGTGAACAACATAGAAGTTCAAAAGTGTTAAACTAAAGGGCAACTCCACCAATTTCACACATTAAAGTGCGTTTACGGCCTCGGGGAGTTCTACTGCATGTGTGCAAAAAGAAGTTTGAAGCCTTTTGTGCCTCCAGAGGAAGCTGCTTGTCATCTGTGATGTCACTCACCAAATTCCCTAATATTTAAGCCCTAACTTAAATGTCATTAATCATGCTCTCTTTTCAATATATGTAATATCAAAATCAGTGAAAGCTGACCTACCTCACTCCACAGTAGGCTGTCCGCTGCTTTATATCTAATGTAGTAATGCTGAAGGTTCTTCCTGTCGCCCAGTGGCCAGCTCACATTCACAGCTAATCTCCCAGAGTGGCGGCTGAAGGACGCTGTGTGCAGAGGACCACATCGCCCTGAAATATAACAACAATTATTCAGATCTGTCAGAGATTCATCAACGAAGAAACTTGCAGATAGAAAATAATATACTTTTTTGGACTTACACAACTTCTTTGGTGAACCTCGGAAAACTGCTTTAGTGCAGTTTGCTGACTCGCCGTTTTCATAAACCTCTGCAGTCATGTTGTAATTTTCATATAACTGGATCTCCTTCGAGACGTCGGTGATGTTGATGTGAGCATTGCAAAATTCCTTGCTTCCCGAAGGAAGTCTAGGAAAACATATCTTAGAAATTACAAAGTGGAGCACCAGAAAAAAAGAAAGTCTCCCTCAGGACTTCCGCATGAAAACCTTTTTGTTTTCATTCACAGGTCAATTTTTTGATTTTGGGCTATTACGTTCAGACTAGTGGAAAGAAAATGTCACAAATACACATTTAAGTGTCAGGTTTCAGTTCTGGGCATTTATTCAACCTTGAATGTTAAAAAGGTCAAAGTTCACGACAACACTGCCTGGACCTTAGCAAAATATCCTCTTGAGAAAACAGACTAATACTACATTCAGGCTTGTAGATTACATAATTAATGAAACTGTGCAGGAAGAGCAGCACCAGGCATCTGCAACAGAACTAAAACCTCATCACGAGGGTGAAACTGTCGCCTCTTCATGCCACTTTGAGAGGAGGCGAGCGCTTTCTTCTCAATGCAAGCGCTCTCTGCGCCGGGAGACCAAACCCAACACATTAGTTTTTCGAGGACTCCCAGTGCAGAGAGCGCTTTGCTTCCTGCCTCCACCCTGGGCAAGGAAGCGCTGGCTGCCACTCCAGAGCGTTCTGCCTGGGCGGTGCTTCCTAAGCAGAGGAATGCAGGTGTCCAGCCAAAGCTCAGGTATGCAGCTCTGATCCTTAAAACTTAGAAGAAATGGGCTGTAGACTGGCGGAGGACAGTCTGGTTTATGATGTTTAGGAAGATTTGTTCATAAAGACATGGCAGAAATTGCTTTGTTTTTTATGACAGATTTTCTGATTTATGGAGTGATTAAAAGAGATACCCTTAATTAATGTAATATAAAATAATATAGAATAAAATACTGTAATATGTCAACAAAATGAAACAAGAATTTAGATCCTGGCTTTGTCCAAAGTTCAGATAACTAGGTGATGCTTAATCTGCATTTTTAAACACTTGTAATACAAACAATTAACATTATTACATTTTTTTAAGCCTTTTCACCCTTAAACAAAATGTACAAATGTAAAACTCAGCTCTACTTACTGTTGTTGTATGATGAGCGTGTGCGTCTTCTTTGATGCGCCGTCTCCAGGTTTCCACTTGCACGTTTTCAGTCCTTGTTTTTTGTATGTTCCAAAACAATCTAATTCATGGACTCCATCTGAAACAGAGGCAACCCACAGAGTTAAAAAAAGATTTAAAAGAAATGTGTCTGCAAAGTGATTTCACAGCCGATGATTCAACTTAAGATGTCTCAGAAGTGCTTTTGCATTACCTGGGTGAACCCCACAGTGCTGATATTTGAGGGAAATGCTCGTTGAATTGCAAGTCACTGGAACGAAAATGTGAATAAGAGGTGTGAAAGTAGATCACAATCAGCTTGTGGAAAAAAATACACAACTCTGCATTTAACCCTACAGAAGGAAATGACTTGAGCGATTTGTGTGTCTGATTGAACAATATCTCAAATAATAGTAATCAAGGAAAACTATTTTAATTTAATTGATTTGACACAATATGAAGAAATCAGCAAGAATGCAAAAAAAAAAGATAAAAAGTCATACTTAAAAGTAAAAGTAAAAAATATTGTGTTAAACCATTACTTGTGTTAATGTGTTAATATGTCCTTTTGTGGCAATAATTGTACTTAAACATCTGGAGTACAAATAAAAGTAAATTAATTAACTTGTATTTATATGTATGTATATATAGAATGTTGGGGGTTGACTGATTTGGAGGCAAATATTCACTAAATTAGTTACTTGTTAATTTGCAGATTATGTTGCTGTATCAGAGCCAAAGCAGAACATTTAGATTTTCATTTCAATTCATTTATTTTATGAAAATCTGATTTTAAAAACAAACTTTAAACCATCTAACAATCAGGAAAATGCTGAATATCCAACAACATGTTGACCCAATACTGACATGTAAATATGTTTAATTTTTTGTACTTGTGCTTTTGAATCTAAAGTAAATTTATTGAAAGAAAATTCATTTTGATTTCACTGTTAACAAACAATAAAAAATGTTATATAAACCATTTATTGAGCAATTGTTTATTAACTGATGTCTCTAAACCTTTACAATTGCTTGTCATGTCAGTATAACAACTTTTAACCTTTTCTTAATGGTAGTTATTATAAAGTGTTACCAAAGCACATTAGTTGCAGAAAATGAAAATATTATAAGTGGTATAATTATGTCAAAACTGTACTTAAAGGAAAAGTTCACCCAAAAATGTTAAAATTCAGACATTATCTGCTTCGCCCTCCTGTTGATGAGAATCGGGTGAAATTTTGCCGTCCGCAAAACATTCCTGGAGCTTCACAGAAAAACAGTGTTGAGTTATTCTCCTGAACAACTGAGGTAGACGAGGCTCATCTGGCGTAATCCAAGAATCCAAGCCTCGAGATCCCAAACTGATTTCAAAATACATTATTTTTAAGCCCCTTTCTGAAGACAAAGTCTCCACAGTACCCTCTGAGCAAAAAAAAGTGTCCTGTCTGCAGTGGACACAAGCTGGACAAATCAGTTTGAGATCTTGGGGGCTTCCAGTGACTTTTCAATTCTTTACAAGTCCCCATCACTTGTTTCTGAGATTGCAGCAACGCGATTCCCTCCGAAGCGCCAGGAATGTTTTGCATACCACGAAAGTTCACCCGACTTTCAACCCCTGTGCGGTCTTGTAAAGAAAGACTGAAATTTCTCTTTTGGTCGACCTCCTCCTGTAAGTACAGCACTTAAGTAATTGTGGTTACATTGCCTCAGTGGAAATCACTGATAATGTGATATGAGCAGCAATATTATTAATAAGTGATGTGACAAAAAGCGAGAGTCGGCTCACCTGAAGATGCTCGGACATGAGAGGAGAACGTGGTGAGGTGAACAAGGATCAGACCTACGAAGTGAGCGGTAGCAGAGGGCAACTTTGGTTGAAATCAGCCATGAAATACAAGTTGTTTGACTGACTTACAATACGGAAATGCAAACTTGAATCTTTAAGTGGATTTAGTCGATTACAAAGAAAAAGAAAAAGAAGCAATGATTCACTTCTCTCCTCCAAATATCTCTTTACCAGTAACAGAAAACAAGCAAATATTGAAGTCCACTTACCGATGAGGAGAAGGTGTGGAGAACATTTTGAGTTTGAAAGGTCAAATTGAAATCCACCGCCAACCATGTCGCCCGGGGCCTGACCTGAAACCAAGAGAAGTGGGTTTGGAGGCGATCTCACACCCACATTCTGCTGGCATTCACACCAGGGCGGCTGCCGACCTCAAGCTCTTTGTACTGAATGACGAGAAAGGAAATATTTCTGGGGAGTTATAGCCGAGTGAGGAGGGGCGGGGACATGTTTGTGTCACAGCTCAGAGGATTCATAGACTGACAGCAACGTGACGATGTTGCTGTGGGTCCCCTGGAGTTTGCAGAAAAACCGTCACCTTCCTTTGTACTTCTTCTTTCCACAAATAGATCTTCTCGGCATCCAAAAAGCAAAAGAAAAAACACACTGTGATGTGCAGGAGGCGCCTTGCAAAACCGACCAGACGCGACTGTGAAGTAGCTGTGCCTGTGTGAATTTCTCTTTTTTACTGAAAACAACCTCTCAGGGTTCACTTTGACTCAAAGCGTGCAGACGAATGACTTTTGGTCCCCTGGTTTCAGTAAACTCCTCACGCTCGTTTTGCTTTCAAAGAACTGGACGTCAGTTTTGTGCGAAAGTCACACATTTCTGATGTTTCTGCAGAAATGTTTCATTTTGAGTCAAAGGTGGACTGAGTTGAGTGTTTTCAGAGAACGGACCTGCTGCCACCGGTTTCTGTGGCTGAATGGTTTTAGGAAACGGTAGCAGAATGTAAATTTAGGTCGAGTCTTTCTTCCCCCACAGCTCTGTTAAACTAATAATCTGATCCACTGCCACCACAAAAACAGTGAAGTTCAAAATGCAACACATGGACAATCAGTTTCATTTGCTCTGATAACTCATATTACTAATATTATCATCATATTTGTGCCTAATATTTGACTGCATTT
The DNA here is from genome assembly GCA_903131615.1 of Diplodus sargus. Classification (NCBI taxonomy): domain Eukaryota; kingdom Metazoa; phylum Chordata; class Actinopteri; order Spariformes; family Sparidae; genus Diplodus; species Diplodus sargus. Next base: position 2,422,822 of record CAEMYA010000073.1, read on the forward strand.
TCCATCATATTACGTTAAAAGAGAAGGTGAAAACTGTGTCTTTCGTATTTTGCTTTGTTTCGATGGATTTGTGCTCATGTCAGATTTCTTCGACACAGATCATGTCTCAAGTAGCTCGTACATTTTATTGTTTTGAGTTAAAGATCCCGTTCAGTTAGTAATGCATGTAAACAAAAACAAAAATGTGGCTTTTGGTAATAATTTGTGTCTGATCTTGGTCTCGGTTTGATGTCAAAATTCTTAAAAGGACCTCCAATTCTTCTCGCTCACTGAAAGAAAATCTGGACATTTTTTTTCAATCTCATAGTGGAGCAGCAACCAGCTAAATGCAGTTTTTAGTGGAGGGTTAATTTAAATACGTTTCAAGTGATCTGCCTCTTTTCTCCAAACAGCTGAATGACTTAAGATTTCTGTACAAACACAATCATCACATAAAGGTGATGTGCTCAGTATGTGCCGACTGTCTGACTCATGAAAACTCTCCTTGCTGTTGTCCTGAAAGGTCGCCGAGTTATTCACAGTGAGAAATGAATAAACGGTGAACTTTTGCCCTCAAAAACATCCTAAAATAATCTGTGTACTTGCTGTATGTCGGCTTTACTCGTGCTATTTTCTTTCTTTCTTCTCATGTTCAGGCCCCCAGTTTTAAAGCGTAAAGCACACTGACTTTACAGTACATCATGTCATTGTCTGTAACTGCCTTATCCCTTTATCAAGGGGTCGCAGGGTTTGTTGCCGGAGCCAATCCCAGCTGTCTCTGGTAAGGTACACCCTGAACAGCAGAGCCCTCACTGATGGAAACTGCACATCAGGAGCAATTTAGGGCTCTGTTCGGCCCGGGGGAGTCGGGATTTGAACCAGCTACCTTCCGATCACCAGCTGACTTGCTCTACCCACTGATCTACAGCCGCCCCTTTACAATACGTGAAGTCGTAAAACATGCAATATCGATAAAATTGCCAGGTTGCAACTTTACGTGTCATGTGAAAACGTCAAGCTGCGAGAGCGGACTTTTGAATGAAGCCGAGGAATGTTTTGTGCAGAAATATATTTGCATATTCAAAGATTCTGGAAGGAGTAGATGTTTTTTTACGAACTGTAAACTTGCTAAATTCTTTTTTTGTGTGTAAAAAACATAATTGTCTGACAATTGCATATCTGACACAATTGTTCTGAAATTGTCTATTTCTTTACTAATGTAAACAAATACTTCCTTTATATTCATTCATTATATTTTCAAATGTACAGGCCTTTACAAGACACGGAAACAATGTAAGACAAAAAAAAAAACACATGTAAACAAGTCTTTGACAGCATCGGAAGACATTTATGACTCGCACTGCAAGTAAAAAGAAGAAGTAGGCGATTTGCAGCGCACCAAAGGTTTACATCTTTTGACCACATGGGGGGACAGGATCAACAAAAAGGTCTTAGTAGCGGCTTTAATGTCTTTAAATGACCAATGAAATCATCTCCTTCCTCTCTTCTGAAATGTCCTCTGAACCTCGGCTATAAATATCTTCTAGATGTTGTCGTTGTCTGGTTAGTTCCTGTATTTAAGAGTGGTCACACGTTCCCTGTTTTACATGAAGGTTCCCATCATGGCCTTGAATTTGAGAGATGTTTCTTCGAGAGAGTCGACTTAGAATCACTGTTTGTTTTTTTAAAAGTATTTTTTTGGCAGAACAGCTTGGAGACATGACAGGAAGCAGGCTGAGAGAGAGAGAGGGGGAGTGACACACAGCGAAGGGCCCCAGGCCGGGACTCAAACCCGGGGCCGCTGCAGCGAGGACAAGGCCTCTGCACATGGGACGCCCGCTCTATCCACAGAGCTAAACAGCGCCCGGCAATCCCTGTTTTGATCATTCCTATGCCTCCCTTAACTGGGCGAGTTTTGCAGTAAAAGCAGGCTGCACCTGCGCTCGGGCGAGGGGGGTCTTTGAGGAGTTGTCGCAAACCGCAGCAACCACAAACATGCATGCAGAAGTGCATTTGTGCGTCGACATACATGAGTTGTAAGATGGAGAAGAAGCAGAGAAACATGTGCTTTTGGCTGCATGTTCCCCCCACTTCTGTGAGCACACAGGAAGTTCAGTTCTCACCTCACTGACTTCAGTCAGCAGGAGGCCTGCAGGGCACCATTAACGCTGTTTATCACCATCTTGATCTCAACACCTCACCTGAGCAACTTAACCGGCTGCGGAGGAAAGTTCATCTCTGTGAGCCCACATATCGGTTGCAAAAAA
>CAEMYA010000073.1:2425075-2617171 GCA_903131615.1 Diplodus sargus
TTTTCTGCTGACGACGAAATCTCCTTCATGCATGTTTTGAAGGAGGTGTTAACAGTAACAAAGATTAATGGGAACTGATACTGCCAAAAGCACTCGATGTCTTAAGTCAAAAGCGGCCATTGTAATTAGAAAAGAGGCATTTTCAAAGGAAATGCCTGCCTACTCATGATTCAGTACGTGTATTTCCCCCACCTTTACTCTTATCATCCCAGAGATCAGCGAGGTGCTGTAACGCACTTGAGGGCTCAGAGAGTTGAATGATCATGTGGGTTCCTCTCATGTTGTTTTGCTTTGATCAGGATCACTTCAGTGCCGTCCTAGTTTTGAGTCGCCCCGACCAGACGGGCCACGGTTTAGTAATCCTTTCTGCAGACTGGCATTCATCATTTGTTCTGTGTTTACTGTAACAGAGCTGATGGATTATTCTGCTTCGGAAAATGCATCTGCACCATACAGTTCTACATTATATAACCCCTGATGAAGTTCAAAGACAGCTGTTTTTAGAGTTGTTACATGTTATGTTGTTATGTTGGTTTTCCAGTTTGTAGATCACAGGAACAATAACGTCAGGACGTGCACCACTTTTACACGCCGGGTTTTTGATGAGTACTTTTTTGGTTTTTGGTTTTGATGGACAGAAAATTAAGATTGATTTGCATCCTTTGATGAAAATGTTATCTCAAGTGACTTCCTTACCATTTTTACTGCATCAAAGTGGCATCGTCATTGGCAACAAATTCCCTGTAAATAGATGTTATCAGGATTAACCTGTAATGTTGGTGCTGATTATTAAAACAGACGTTTGTTGCCTTGTTTGCGGCGGCCTCCAGTTAAATCCTTACAGTGTTGAAAGCATAAAACCTTGTGACTCAATCTGCGCGGCTGTTTAGAAATCTCAGAATCACTGCGACAACAACTGCCGCTTTTGTTTTGTAACTGGACCGCAATCAAAAACAAAATAGTCAAAGTAAAAGGACAAAAGTCAAGAGAGAGCCGGATGTTTTTACACTGTTGTTGTGCGCCTCTGTGAATTTGTTTCAATATCACTTGTAGAAGACTTGTTGATAGTGAATTGCAAAGAGTCCCCTTTCATCATGAATGCGTACCAAGGAGAGTTTCTGGAAAATCACAGATAAGTCAGAAGTTCTTCATGTCTTTACGTCTCAACCTTTCCGTTTGTGGGGATTGAATTTTCTGTTTCTCTCTCGTGACAGCACTGTGGGTGAGACTCAGGCACAGAAACCACTCTGTTAGGGTAAGAAAACAATCATCATGGTTTGGCTCAAAATACTTGTTTTGTTTGTCAGGCTCACGGATGGAGATGGTCCCACTTCCTGTGAAAAAAACAGCCAGACAGGAAATGTCCACCGCTCCTTAAATAACACCTGTTTTACGACACGTCTCCAGCAGTCCTTAAAAATATCCAGTGGTGTGATTCAAACTCTAGCCGCTCGTTTGGCAGCCTTGTTGGTTTGTAATAACACCTCGTCACCCTTCCTTCCTCCTACTGCTGCAACATGTGGCTAATAAGCATAAAATGTGAACTCCATATGTCATGAATGGTGCACATGTCAAACTTTGGATACTACCGAGGTTTGCAGAAAACCAAACCAAACAGAATATCCTTTGGGTTTAAGAACAGCAACTATTTTATCTTTTTAAGTTATCATGCTGGCATACAAAAAAAAAAATAATCAGGGTACTTGTTGGTGTTGATATCAACAGCTGAGGCACATGTTTTGTTTTCATGGCAACATCCAGACCACATTATGAGGAGAGCGTGAGGTCAGCTGCTGCCTGTAACCTCTTCTCGTCAACATCAGTAAACAGTTCCCTCCTGTGGAGAGTGTGTGTGTGTGTGTGTGTGTGTGTGTGTGTGTGTGTGTGTGTGTAGACCAAGCTGCAGGAAACATTATGCTGCATGTCAGTTCACAAAGATCATTTCTATGTCTGTATAATTCAAGACGAGCGTTCGTAGACGAGCATAACTTTCGGTAAGAAGCATTTGCATTTTCATGAATGAATCTGAGAGCGGCTCATGTCTGCAAGTGTTTTTCTGTCTCGTGTGTTTTACTTGGAAGCCGCTTTGTGACTAATAGCCGCAGTCTAGTAGGAAGGTTTTTGGTTATTAGGGAGGAAGATAATACGTCAGACTGAGAAACCGCTGGTGTGAAATGAAAATCTGTGAGCGGATATTTCGGTAAGGTTACGGTTTGACGTAAAGATGTGCTGGCAGCCCTGTGATGATGCACAGAGCTCAGTGCTGCTGTCACAGCAGGCCCACTGTTCGCCGCGTTCACTGGGATTATATGTTGGAAGACGTGAGACATTTAAACCTGATGATGGCGCCAGATGACAAGTCTGAGGATCATCTCAGTTGAAGTCTGGGCTTAAGACATGTTTATCCTCAGTTTTCTTTATTCCTTTCCTAATATCTCCTGTGTTTGGTCTCTTTGTGTCATGTGGGATAAGAATACAGATGTTTGATTTGCCATTTCAAAAGGATGTTTTTGTACCCAAGAGAAGGGAAAAGGACCCTCGGGCATCACACTGGCCAGTTGACATTTGCACAAAGCAGCTGTAGCCTTTCAGAGTCTCCGTTACCACTGCTTTATTTCACTCTGTCGAACATCGACTGCGAGTGGAGCAGACTGATCTGTGAGGGGAGGTGTTCCCTCTGTATTTAGCATTTTTACTGATGTCTCAGCTGTCAAACCTATCAAGCAGGTGTTATAGATTCCAATAGAAACGTGTCATTTAGCAACCAGAGAGCCCTTAAGTTATTCCAAGTGGATAAATGAGGTCAAAACTAACTTAAAACGTGACTCAAAGATCAACGACCACTCAGTGAGACGTGTGTTTAATTTTAGCACATGCAGGGACGGTTTGTGTTGTTGCTTCAGTGAAAAAGAAAACACTTGTCAGTCATTCAGTTTATCAAGTCATTATAAGTAATTATATGCTGACTGGCAACACTCGGCCCCAAGCAAATACCTACTGAGCCTCGCCAGACCGCAATAAAGTAACATTTCTAGCATGCGGATGTTAAGCAAGTATAATTTTTCCCCTGTTTACCATCTTGGTTCATCGCGCTAACATTTAATGACTGGCATTAAACACAAAACAGCTCCAGCTGATGGGAACGGCATTAGTTTTGCAGATCAGCCATAAACGAAAGTATTGGACAAATTAGAATTGGACTCTGATGAAGAAAAGTTGGGATGCTGTAGTTCTTCTTACTTTGTGTTTTGCAGGCATCAACATGTTTGTGTATACTTACAAAAACACAGTGCTCAGTCGAATCATTGAATTCTGATTTAATTTACATCCTAACATTTATTTTTTGCCCAACTTTTTCAGAAAAGGGGTTGTAAATGAAAAGCTATTGATGATTTGACAAATGTCTGTATCTGCATCCTTATGGTGGCGTTACAGGAAGATTGAATAATTATTTCACCTTAACCTGGGTGCCTCTAGGATCACTATAGTTCATCCTCTGGGCACCATGAATGTCCGTATGTTTGTATGTATGTATGTATGTATGTATGTAATTGTCATGACAATCCATCTGATAGTTGTTGAGATATTCAGTCTCAACCAAAGCGGTAAACTGACCAACGCTGTCAAAAATACCTGAGCTGTCAAATACAGAGTCGTTTATAATGCCACAGTTTCAGCTTCGTTCCTTAAATCTCCGTTTGCTCCAGTCGTCTTATTCATGTGCTTGGAAACAGAAAGCCTCGATGCAGAGGTCGTCTGGGACAATTTGACATGTGGTGGTTCTGACAGCGGTGTTGACTATAGGGAATGGTGAGCAATGTCAACACTTTCTCAGCTGTTGACACATCAGCGAGTCAACGGTAGATGAAGAGCTGGCTGCTTATAATGGCTCAACACTCAGTAGTCTGTTAACTCTGTGGCGCTCGGTGTACCTTGACTTAATGTGGCAGATAAGGATTGTAAAGAGGAAGCTTTTAAGGGTTGACTGCATGTGGAGATCAGGGTTCACAGAGAGGGTAGAGGGCTGAATGTGCTGTTGACTGTAAGCTTGTTCTAGATATGTATGGTTTGGAGTTATATTCTTCATTATGTTTAGGTGTTCTTCTATAAGGTTCGTGTGTTGATCTATATATATATTATTCAAAACTATCAGAAATGAGGACACGATGACAAAAACAAAAATGACAATAACTGTTAATTTAAGTTTTTCTAACCATAAATTTACCATTTTATAATAATAATGGTTATTGTGAATGTTATATTCTTAAGCAGTCTGTAAACTGTTAAGTTTATTCTAAGTGCTTGTAAATGTCTTATAATCTAACAATGAACATGTTTATGAGGCTATAACGCTTTATATTCTTTTTTTAATGTCAATATGTATCATATAAAGACTCTTAAGGGCCTTTTTACCTATTAACTAATGCTTAATAGTGGGACACTAACAGAAAGAAACTCCGCTTGTGAGGTTCTGTAGGGCCAGACATGTGACTCAAGTCATTTGGGCCAAGTCCAAAGTCAAGTCAGGTCACAGGTTGTGTCTGGTAAAGGCGAGTCAAGTTAGTTAAGGCAAGTTAAGTCCCAAGTAAACATTAACAATGTTTTAAAATATATAATCAACACAGACAGACAGTTAAATCACCATGTCTCAAGTCAAGCCGAGCCAAGAGTCTTTAACTCCCGAGTTATCTCAGGTCATTTTATTATCCGTCAAATCAAGTTGCCAAGTTATCAAAACACATCTCTGGGTGGGGCGACCCGTGCAAAGTCAGCTTAGAACTCACTGCTGCTCATAAAGCTTTCCGCTGTGGGAATTGTGCCCTTGCATGTAAACACAAATCTATCGGCTGAATGAAATGATTCATGTGGTGGGAAGTCTTGAGCAAATATTGGCAACCAAAAAGATGAACTCATCATACATTGGGTGTGGTGCTGTACCAGTGAGTGGGATCCTCCGTGACAGACAATCAAACTGCAAATTTGTTTGCAATTTGGTTTAATTTAGACGACTGAAGGGACGAACGCTGCAAACAATATTTCCATCTTGCTAATTCCTCCTGCGTGTTGCATTTGACTGTGTTTATGACATCAATGACAACAAATCAATCCACCATAAATAATGATCCATGCAGCGAAGCACTCCCTCTTGGTTACGGTCGCTCTGATCCTCTTTCTTCATAAGCCGTGACTAAATGTTCAGATATGTATGTTTACCACCCGGACCCTGCAGACTGAGTGCATGTTTGAGATAACAGGGCAAATTCCCATCATTAAAGCAATATCCTTTAGAGATTTACAGTCATTGCAGACATTTGTGAAAGAGGGCCCTCTAGTGGTCCCTCCGTATGCTGAGCTCCTGATCTGCTGCTACATGTGGGATGATAATACTATGGTACAGCTGGTATGCAGTATGCACAGGGATGGGGTGGCTTAGCTGGGAAGTACAGCCAAGTGAAGACAAATACTTACTTAGAAGATAAAACTGCGTAATCCTTGTAACCAGCAATCACTATTCTAGGAAATGTTGCAGTTTACATGGGTAGAGGGATGAGAGACAAAGCCATAGATATTGAATATATGTGAGTAAACAGATGTTGTCCATGGAGACAAACAACAATCACATCTCACATTACAACAATGAAAGATTGTATGGGTATCAGGGTTATTTCTACAGGCTGATATATCTTTGCCTATCAGATATTGTATTTGTTGTTTCAACACCTGCAGACAGTTTTCTGCCACACATTCATGCAATTCTAAACATTCACTCCTGGAAAAGTTACCCGTGAGACTTGTGCGTTGTCCACGGAGCTGTACTGGGAGCTGTCAGGGCCTGACCGACTTACTCAGCGGCACTTTAGTCATTTAGAAAGAAAAGACTTAAAGTTTCTGATAGTTTAAGGAATTTTTTGAAAAAAAAATGATCATAAGAGCTATCTGTTTATACTTTTTTTCAAGGTCAATGGAAGCTTCCAAATAAAGCAAAATCGAAGTATTTTCTATAAGAAAAATTGAACAAAAAAAGCTTATTTTACAATATCAAAGTTAAAGTATTCATAATTCATAATAAGATTGTTACAGAGTGTTAAGTCCACAATTAGTTTGTCAGTTGCATGAAAAACAAATGTTTTTGAGCCGTTTGTGAAATTGTGCTTTTTTTTCTAAATCCAAAAAATGATGGAAGCTAGAAATGGCATATGTACTTGCTCAATTTTTTGTTGAAAATATAATCATATAAATATATGTATAATATATATTTCATATAAATGTAAGTGTATACACATATATGTTAAATATATACAAAAAGTAATCGAGTATAATGGACGCATAAGAATAGTAAGTTGAGTCAGATAAATAAAGTGAATTAAAAAGTACAATATTCAACTCTGAGAAGAAGGGTGGCAGTAATGTAAATAAAAAAAATAAAATGGTAATACTTAGGTAGAGTACAACAGTATTTGAATAAATGTGCTTAGTAACATTTCATCACTTGTAACTTTAGCTGCCAGATAGAAGCAGTGGAACAAAAAGTGTTATATTTGCCTCTGAGATGTAGTGGAGTAGAGCTAAAAGTTGCATAAATTGGAAATACTCAAGCAAAGTACCACTACTTGATTAGATGTACTTAGTTACATTCCACCACGTGCTCTGTGCATATAAACGTCCCATCGAGGCCTCATACACCTGGACAGGTCTCATCATTAATGGCTGCCCCCTGACATGAACCCCAACATGTAGATCTGATTTAAACTGCCTCTGTTTGGTTTGGCACGAGCTGCGCTCTGATTGGCCCTCCCCGATACGTTGTGGGCGGGGTTTATTTTGGGCTGCTCGCGGCTTCAGTTGATCGTTATGAAGTCAGTGACAGCAGCAGGAGCAGCAGCAGCAGCAGCAGCATGGAATCACGCTGCCGGAGACGAAATGAACGACTAAACCCAAACAGAGGCAACTTTTAACAGAAGAGGAGACCTTCAGCTAACGACCAACTCCATACTCGTGAGTTCCGGTGAATATCTTCAATATCACGCTGACTTTTTAGACGGCGTCGTGACTTTTTGTTTGTCCTCGGTCATATCCTTTTACGGGGCTAACGGCTGATAACGAACATGAACTCACTGGACAGGTGCGTTGACAGGTTAATTAATAGCTTCGCGTTGTTTTGACGCCTGAATGGAGTCGTCTTTTTGCTGAGAAATATTGTATTTATCGATAATTTAAAAAAAACAAACAAAACAATGGAGGAGAGTCATTACTTGGAAAGTCGTTCGTCTTCGTCGTCAGGCTCGCGCACCTTGTCCGAAGGAGAAGACGAAGAAGAAGTGACCTCCGTGCTGAGCATCAGAGTCTCCGCAGATGGAGATGATGGACACAACTCTGACTTTGAGAGCATCAACGAGGAGGACGAGGACAGAAACACACCAGGAGCGGGGGAAAGTGAAGATGAAGACGAAGACGAAAAGGTAAACACACACACACACACACACACACACACACACACATCGTTACTAGTTTGCTTGACATGTGTATCCGTGTTGAAGACAAGAGTGCAGAATATTACTCCTCACATTATTCCCCTCTTATACCAGCAGTCAGCCAACACATATGAAGACAGTACCCTCACTAACTTTCACCTTGCTGTCATAATATTTGCAAACACCTGCATGAGCTTCTCACGTGAGTTCATGTGTAGTTGGGTGCACTTCATTATTGTTTTTTTACTACATTCACAGTGTTATCAGCTCACACTCATCAAGCAGCCCCTCAGCGCTGCACTGCTTTCTGATTTGAGTCCTAACTCATTCAAAGTCTAGTGGGTGTTGGTTCTATGATCCCCTTTCCATTCAGGGCAGATGATTATTTTCGTTATCGACTGATCTGCAGATTCTATTTAATATTATTTGGACTAGAAACTGTAGATATGTTCTTCGTTTGTCCAACGAAAAAAAACAGACTCTTCACTTACAAAGAAATGCAGGAAAATCCTCCTGTGTGAGGAGCCGGAAACCAGCCAATGTTTGACACGTTTGCTTGAAGAATGGCCGAAATGATGAATCGATTGTCAAACTTCTTGCCTATTAATTTTCCATTAATCAGTCCAAAGCTGCAGCTCTATTTTATGTGCGACTCTTTCATTGAAGTCACAGAACTGCGCATCTGATTCTCTGAAGAACATTTACATGGAAATGCAGTCTAATACAACAGTCCTTCAGTACATCCTTCCTTCCTGACGGTTTTAATGTTGAGTGGTTGTTGAAGATTTTCCAGAGGTGGTGACTCAACTCAACAAACTCAATTTTGTGCAGCTCATTTACGCTGCATCATTAAGGGTGGAGCTGCGTTGCTTCATCAACAAGTTCTCAATTGTTAACTTGATTGACGATTATTTTTTATAATTGATTTGAGTAACTTTTAAAAGAAACATAAGTAGTAATTCTCAGATTCCAGTGTCTTAAATTTGAACAATTTGTGGGTTGTGGACAAAACAAGACATCTGAGGATGCCATCTTGGGCATTGGGCAACACTGATTGACTTTTTGTACCTTTTTCTGACATTTTATAGCAAATAATAAACAGCGACTATGAAAATAATTGTTAAGTGCAGCCCTCTCTGCACAACCTCTCTGAGGGCAGGATGTATTACTTTAAGCTACCTAATAAACTGTCAATTAAATGATGCTCCTGTCATATACTTTATACCTCCACAGAATAACATCATAATTTTGCTTGTTTTACCCAATTGTGCAACAAACAGAAGCATTGTGTCATCTAGATTGTTGAAATAATCTCAAAGGATGTAGGAAGCACTGTCACATCAGCGGTAAGAGTTGTTCAGTGACCTTCTGTTTTTTTTTTCTTTTTAAAGATCAACAGTTTTTTTATTTTTTCCGACAATTTGGATGTTTGACTGTCACTGTTAAGAGACATAAACTGAAGCTAGCCCAGCTCCTACTGTAGCTACTAGCTATTGTGGTGTTTATTCAGGAAACAGATGTAGAAAATGAGGAAGACAAAATTCATGTCTCAGCCTTTTAATTAACACTTGACATGGAAGCTTATGCAGACTGGTTGGACTGGCTCGTTCAGATGTGTGGCAGGGTGTGTTGAATAATTCAAGCCCCTGCCTGACCTATAAACCCTTTTCTAAATCATTATGTCATGCAACATGTCTTCAGGCTGTAGGTGCAGCTGACTGTCATCCCTTTAGAAAGTCTAATCCGAACAGAGGAGAAATACAGAAAATTGGGCAACATTATGCATCTGCTTCTCCACACCTTTTGGCCCCGGAATTGCCAGTCCAGTAGGCGGATTATATGTACTTTTTGACATGACACATGTTTTGTCATAGACGTTGGAAATGCACAGACCTGCACACGGGGTCCACATTGCAGTTCCTGTAATAGATATTACCCTGTTTCTCCATTTTATGCTAGTTGAATCATTGTTCGTAAGCATATCAGACTCACCCCAGGAACATCCCCCCCCCAGGGGTGGTGTCATGTTTTCTAACACCAGTGCCTAACTAATTTGGTTTTGTTGAGTAACAGTTTGACAGTCCATTAATTTAATAGAGCTGAGATGTCACAGACGAACGGGCTGGGCTCATATTTCATTCGCTCTCACAATGAGCTTTACACCATTAAATTGCACGCTGTATATTTAACTGTAACACAATGTTTTTCCTCCTTTTGAACTACAAATATAAACCTCTTATATAATCAGGTTAACCTATTGAGACTGAGATCTTTAGTTCAGGAGAGATGTGTGTCAATAAAACAAAAGATAAAATGTTTGATATTAATCATAATTAAAATAATCTAATAATAGTTGGGAGATATGGCATTGAAATAATTTTGTAACATTTTTGGTAAATGTCAACATTTCTGACCAGACTAATAGAACGTTAGGGCATTGAAGTGTCAACTGACATTGCAGACACAAATAAATAACAATACAGTAATGTCAACTTACTGTGGACCATGTATAACATGTAAAACTATGAACCTAATAATAACGTCTGTAGTAGGCCTATATGGTGTGGTGGTAACCCAACACCGGGAGTAAGGGTGTGTGTTTGTTTGTGTGTGCACACATGTGAGGGAGAGTGAGAGAGAAGAGAGGAGTGTGTGTGTGGAAAGGAGTTATTTTGTGCTCTATTGCAATTTAACACAAATTAGTTTCCACATCTTAACATGATATCTAGTCATACCGACATCAGGCTACAGCCTGCACAAATACCATACGTTCTAAATAGAGATGGTAGGCTACGTTAAATTAGCTAACATCAATGTTTACGTTACCTTATATCGGTGACGCTTGTTGAGCTGGTGTGAACAACTGGGTGCTTTCGGTTCAGATGTTGAATCATTGTTGACGTGCTGTTGTGGTACGCCACATTTTGCTTTGCAGTAGACACATTGCACTTTCCTATCTTCTCTTTTAAGTGTGAAATGATTCGAAACTTTGGACATTATCTGTCTTTTACGGACGGTTCCTTGGCTCTCTGCCATCGCGCTAACTCAATTCTGAATGTAGTAGTGTGTGTCTGAAATAACGGTCCGTGTGGAAAAATTACCCCTGAGCTACGCAGGCCACATGACGCGTGTGATAGGAATTAAACAAAGCCTCGAGGCAGAGATTTTGCTTCGACCATTTATTCGAGTTACTTGAGTAATCGTTTCAGCTCTATTGAACATGTTCAATATCTACGATTTAAAACCATCGGTACTTTCTGAGCCAGACCAGAAAACAAATGAGGGCAGCTGAAGGTAAGGACATGGTAAACATTCCAGCCCTTGAGGTTAACGTTATCTAATATACTAATGTTGACAGAAAAATAAAAATCTCACCTTAAGTTCTCGCTGAAGAATAGAAAACCTGTGTTGACCACATCTTTCAGTTTCAGCCTTCAGTTTTTTTCTCACTGCAACAAGTTACTACAGCAAGTTGTTGCACCACGCTAATCTCTGTTTCGTTTATGTCTGCTTCCCCATGAGATGATGTGTGAACCCAGCTTCAGTCTGCAGAGCCATGACCCCAGAGTGTTTCATCCACCACTCAATTCAGTCAAGTTTTTGACTGTGGATCCATTTGAACCAGAGTGTGAAGTACACTGCAGTCTACTACAGATCAGTGTTAATTCTAGGAACCTGCAGCACCAGATATGTTCCAACACTGAAGCCAAAGACCGATGTTAAAAATAGGTTACATTTTGGAGAAGTCGTTTATTAAATGATGACTTACATTGACATTATATCCCAAAAATAGTTGTACTAAAATTAAACCGAATTGAAACTCACTTCTAAAGCAAGACAGCAGCATGTACTGGAGTAACCCTGTGCCCTTCTCGCCCGAAGTCCTTGAAATGTCAGTTTGATGTTAATTTAAAACCAGGGACTCTTACACCCATCACAGAAGAGGATCTGTAATCTGACCTGTCATACGAATTGGACGGTACGGGCCTACAAAGTACCACAAAGCAGGTCAGATGATCCAGTTGTAATGCTATAGGGTTAATCAGGCACCCTTAACCCTTGACCTTTGTCTTGCTACTGTAGTTAAAGAAGGAAAGTCTTCCGAGAACTCAACACGTCACCCTTCCAGACTTAGCTCCGTGCAGTATTACAAGCAGTGAAATATTTACTACGCTGGTGGAGTCTTCTCCAATGTTTATTTGATTCTTATATTCACAAAAATTGAGTGGATCTTTGTCCGTTCCAGATAACTTGATCTGTCCAGTGTCATGGGCAGAGATGGAGAAAATTCTCTACAGTCAGGATGAGATTGTCCCAAACATCAGTCTCTCTTACATGCACTAGATAAAATAAGAGAAATGGATCCAAATGGGTAGTATAGAGTCCAGCCTTATCAACAGATTTTTGGTAAAAAAATGTTAAATCCCTTGATGTTAACTGCTACTGTCAACAATACTGAGATTAGTGTCAATGTGGAAATATGGAGATTTTTATATTACATTAAAGAAAACAGTTAATTGAGTAATCAATTAATCATTTAAGGATTTTTCTTTTTTTTTAACATGTACAAGTCATTTTAGACAAAGTTTAACCCTTCTTTACGTCTTTGTCACAGGTGTTTGATAACAATATAATTGCAATTATGATGATACTTTTGTCTAACAAACACTTAAAGCCGTTTCACACCGGTGCGATACGAAAATGTGGCACGGATTTGCGGAATATCCGTGCAGCAATGTTCCGCATGTAAAGCATGCACACTGAGTCCGGTGTGAAATGTTCGCATTCTTGTGTTCTAATTTCGCACCAAACGAAAAAAAGTCGTGGTTAATTACCTGACAGGAGTGTTCAAGCTCTTCAGCACCCACAGAGCCGGCTAATAACTCAAAATAATGGCTATATTTCCAGCTAGAAAACACGCATCCCTCTCCTCCCTCCATTGTTGTTTACGTTTGTGTCGCTGCGTGGTTTTACACATGAGTTTTCCTCATGCTGAAAACCTGACTTGTCGCACACGTGACATCACTCCCCCAGACGCAAGAAGAAAGCAAAAATGTATATTTTTACTGAGGAAAATGACAAAAATAATAGTAACGCACAGCGCAACTTTAATCTGATTACTGGTGTGGAAATATTAACGCATTAGATCACTCGTTACTGCAAAAAAGTGGTAAGATTAGAGTAACGTAGTTGAGAACATCATTTATAATAGCCCACGTATTTAAAAAAAAGTTGGGTTTAAATCGGGCTCAGGCTCATAATTGCAGTTAATGTGTCAGGCCGGGCCGGGCTCAGACACAACGGGGTCGGGTCGGGTCGGGCTTGATTTTTTGGGCCCGATAAGCTCTAGCTGGGACACCAGAATGATTTAGCTCATTTTATCAGATAGATCGTTTGCTTTGTATGATGTCACTTCCCGTTTACAAAGCAAACGATTTCATTGGTCAAGCGTGTAGTTTCGCAGATGGAATTCCGCAGACGACAAAGTGGTTCTGGAAAAATGTTTTGCCGCACGAAAGTTCTGCCCTGGTGTGCAAACTCCCATTTTAACCCATGAAATCATTTTTTATACATTTCCGTGTGAATAATCCGCATAGTAATTCGCACTTGGTGTGAAACGGCTTTAAGTCTCACACACTGCCAGCCAACGTACACAATCTGTCAGCATGTTATTCATTGCATTCCTTATTTATATATGTCCTGTTGCTTTTATAGCCTCTCATAGCCATAAATCCTGTTTTCTATACTTTCTCATCTCCACCTCTCATGTTGTGTAAACAGACTATGGGAATTGCTGGTTGTGTTATGTTTAATCCCTCCATTTCCTCTTTGGGTTAGGGTTAGGCTTTTGTTGTATTTCTATTTATGCTGCTGCAACGACAGAAGCATTTCTCACAGCAGATCACCTGTCTTATCCCACATATTTCAGCCTTAAATCTCACTGAAATGAATGCTCCCACTACTTTGTGATAAGTACTGAAAACTTGACGTGGGTAGGTCATTTCGGCACAGATAAAGGCAGATTATTCTCAAGAGAACACCTTTTCCCATTCTTCCCACATACCAGGTTTACCCCTTCAGTTTAATGACTGCAGATGTTTTTGCAGTAGATACTTGATGATTTGCTGGATTATCTTCAACACACACAGAGTGAGCAACAAAATAAACTAAATGGTTTCCTCTGTGGTGGGATTGGATGGAAAATGTGTTGCATCATGCACAACTCATGCCAAAGCAATTAAAGAACACAATTGTAGTTGCGTTTAGTTTACGTGTTTTGTTTTGTTGATATACTGATCTTGAAGCGACTATACTCTATATCAGGGCATTTCAGTCCAGACTCTGTCAAGTCAATCCAGTCCTAGACTGTACCTTGTTTCATGAAGGTCACAATACATTATGATGTGTAAAATGTTCTATGTTGAGAAAAAAAAAATGGTATTGATCAATAATTTGATAACACACAGTGTAGCTGGAGATAATTTACAGTGATTCTGTCACTCTCTCTAAATGTGGTTTCAATGTGGCTTATTTCCCTGTTATTGACATCTTGACGATTTTAATTGCTGGAATGTTGTGTGATGTTGCTGCCAAGCTCATGTATTAATGTTAAGCTAGCTGATTTATTTTCAGCTCCTAAATTATTTATGATATTCTGTAATGTGTAGGTATTGATCTGTTTTATGTTTATTAGTTAGCCCTCTTAAAGGTGCACTATGTAATTTTTGGCAAATAAATTAGAATTCAGAAGGTTATAGGTTAAATTTGAAATATTTATAGGCTAAGAAATATTTATCTGATAAATATATATTTCCGTAACTGTAACTGTCCTCGGATGGGAATTGGGCCTTCAGAACAGTGTTTGAAGCTGGCTACTTGGAAGCGTCCTGCAAATGTTTAAAACATTAAAACAGTATGACATTGTGTCTTCCGATTTTAAATTTTCTTCCCCAAAACTACATAATGCACCTTAAAGGACATAAGCACTACACTGCTCTCATAGCCTTCTTTTCTGGCCACAGCAGGCAGCTGTTTT
This sequence comes from Diplodus sargus, assembly GCA_903131615.1. NCBI lineage: Eukaryota > Metazoa > Chordata > Actinopteri > Spariformes > Sparidae > Diplodus > Diplodus sargus. The sequence goes on from CAEMYA010000073.1 coordinate 2,439,584, forward strand.
CAAGAAAAAAAGCTCTAAAACCCACCTGTACAGTACCCGCTCAGTAGCAAACAGTAGACGGACACAGTTAGAGATTAGCTGGTAAACATCATGGAGCATTAAGCAGATAAAGAGCCAGATATTTCCCCCTGGAGTTGGTGGAGACCATAAACGGAGCTAAAAGGGTGAGTAATGGACTCACATTTATCAGGTGACCAAAAACACAACTCCAGATCAATGAAAATGTTGCTCTTTGTCTGCTGGATGTTTTAGTGAGCATTTTTCTATAAATCTTCAGTTTTTCTCTTGACTTAAAAGGTTTTTTTAGTGTTATGTTCCCAACTTGTTTGCTGTGCCTTTTTAAAATCACACTGAATATACATCTGTTCATGTGTGAACCAACCAGCAGCTGCTGTTGACCAATAGATTCAACCCTATGATTATCCATACGTGTAAATTACACTGAATGACGTGCTGTATAGAGCAGTCAGATCATTTACAACAGGAGTGCACCAGCCAAATAACAAATTGCTTCCCTAAAAGCTAAATCAACAATGTTAGAAGGCTGTAAAAACAAGCAATCAACCCACATATAGAGTTACAACAACCAAACAGAAAATGACTACTGAAATGAAATCTCTTTCTCAGCACTTCCCTGGTGAGCAGTTTGTTTTGAACAAACTGGCACACTCCTCTGCTGTGAGTAATGAGTTTGTTCAAATGGGAACCAACCATGTGTGACACTTGGCACTCAGCAAACTGCATTAACTGGAAGGATTAAAACAACTAGAAAGGTTTGTTGAATTGGGGCGGCTCTGTTTAGGTTAGCAGGACACTCATTTGTCACGTGAAAGACGTGTTCATTTGGTCTGGCAGTATTAAGCACACAGGAACAGCTCCTGGAGAGAGTTGTTTGTTTAGAAATGTCTGTATGATGAAGATAAATTGTATTTTATTTAAATAAATGGTGGCTGATAGAAATACAGCCAAGCATGGACTCAACCGATTAGATTCACACTTCACAATATCACCATATCCACCAAATTTGAGCCCAGAAGCCCTTTGAGAATTAAAATGTAAGATAAACACATTTATTGAATCTATTTATCCATTTCTTTCAAATGAAGTGAAAACATAATGAGGGTATTACAAAGTTTCAGAATTATTAGACATTATACTCCCAAAATGTCAAACCAGATGACTTTCCAGACCCCCATAGCAAAAAGCTAAAAAGCCACAAAAGTAAAAAAAAAATAAAAAAATCTAATAAAGCCCATAAGCCATTGAGTGCTCCCAACCATATATTTAAATATTACAAAAACATCCAGTGAATTGTTATGCTTTGGAGCATTTTTTGTCCAAAAACTGACAGTCAGCTAATGTCATCTGGGATAAAAAAGCAATCTGAAGCTATTTTATGGGACATGTTATTGTGACACATTATAAGACAGGATGTCTTGTATATAAACAATGGTGAAATGATGGCAAGTCTTGCTTACAGCGTGTTTTAAAATGTGCTTTTCGGTCACTATACTATGTAGTAAAATCCAGTGCCATTTGGGATAATGCCAGTATTTGATGACCTGAGAATTAGACAAAAATTGCAGATGTTGTTGCTCTTGTAGTGATATAAACGCCTAAAAAATAAGTATAAAATGCTGAAATGGGTCGGCAAGTAAAGTATATGTGTGGGAAACACTGTTTAATATGAATTGATATGCTTGAGAGTCGTAGGACAAGTTTGCAGCATTATCATGCAGGAGTATTTTGAAGCTGTCTCCTTGCTTTCTGTGTATTTTTATTGGTCACTTTCATTGAACTATTGGCGACCAAATGGTTAATCTACAGCCCAAACAACTCCGTCTACAAACTAAACTCCTTCCACCTGTCGAGCTCTCTTCTGCACAGACTTCACATTTTATCTACACAGGCCGTGTAGTGATGGTAATGTGCAGGAGATCAGCAGTTTGAGCATCACAGGCCGAGGTCAAACCACGAAACCCTAATTTGTGTCATTGTTGGAGGGAATCTGGCGGGCTGAAGCAAAGTGATTCTTGCAAAGTGATTCTTGCAAGAATCAGCAGCTGGCCAACGGTTGAATCATCATGAGGTATCCAACATCCCCTTTGTCTTTCACACTTTACGTGGAGAATGCTATATAGAGTACTTGTGGATTAGATTATGGAAAGTGTGAAACGTTTAGGGCTTGGCTTACACTATGGGCTAAAAGTGAGGTTGTTTCAGCTTTCGATTTTGACCATTCATTTTAAAATGTTTCTTCCAAGTCCCCTAATTCATATAGAAGTGCAATACTGAATTGCTTGAGTATACTTTAAGGATTAGATCAGTTTACACTGTACCAGGGTATCTCACTGAACATTTTGAAAAGTTTCAGGGTCAGATGTGATCACAGATCTTGACTGTGTTTGCTCATCTTATGCAATAGATTGCTGTGCCAGATGCAGAAAGAAGCTCATCTTTTTATTGATAAAGAAGAGTGTTTGAATGTCAGGAAATGCACACCGATTATAAAAATCTTGAGTTTTCCTTGGTAAAATGTTTGAGTTGTGTTCATGATATATGCTGCATTCAAATTAAGGTATTGAGTATCTTAGGAACAAGAATAGACAGGTCAGTAGGTGAGCTGTGGTTGCAGCTAGGTGGAGCAGTGGAAAAACAATGACTCGGTGGCACACAGTGATGCCAACGCTCATTTTAATTTCATTTGAGAAAAACGATGGGAACTTGGTGATTCAACTAAGATTATTAAGCAATTTCTCAATTTAATCTTTAATTTTAATCAGTCAAGTCAAGTCTCAATCTGATATAATCCTTTGGTTTATTCTATGAGCGTCTGTTCCCTGAAGTTGGAGGGGCAACTCTCGCATATTGCATCAGTGCTTACATGTGTATAAATATTTGCTTCTGTTTGACAATGTTTAACTCACTCTCTGTGCAGCCGTTTTGTTCCTGTGGCGTGCCACTAAATAAGCAGCCATTTATTTAAGCAGGCAGCCAGTCAGCGTGATTAGAGGGATGTCCAGTGTCACTGTATGCTTTGTGGCTAAGAGGATTAACACAATCTGGTTAAGACCCTTTTCACTCCTGCGTTGGAGGGAGTCTTTCCAGTATCCATCTTTGCTTTTTGACTCTTCTTTCCTGTCCTTTGTATGCGCGCACGTCTGGGTTTTTTCAGCACTGTCTGTGATGACTGCGCGGTCGAGGTGATACAGGAGCTTAAATTTGTTGTTGCTAACACAAAATGTCTCTCGGTCGGAATTTACCTGTTGGTCACCGCACATCATTGGAGGGACGCAAGGTAAGAAAGTCCAACAGTTGCTGACTGGATTAGGAGAAGGGTTCATTTGAACTTTCTGTAATGTATTTATTTCATCTAAGTTTGTATGTAAAGCGATATTGATTTGCTTTTTGTGTTTTATTCCTCCTGAATGAACATAACTAGATATGTCACCATAAATTCTGTCATATTTTTTAGATTTGGTTGTGCTGTGAGTACATTTATATCCTAATTTGTAGTGTGTAAAGGAGACAAAAAGAGAACATATTTCATGGGTAACTCTAATCTTAAAACCACCTATCCATACTTAAGTGGTTTCAACCAAATCAATAAGAAATACAATTATTTTATAAATGATTCATGACCAATTGTCATGTAAGTTGTAAGGTTTTATTAATGTTTGTCAACAATGACAGTTCCTCTTGTAGGCACCCATGAGTGGAGGCTGATGACGATACAGTAAAACACAAATTCAAACAGCAACTAAGGATAATTTTCAGTAACGATCAATCTGTTGCACTTTAAATTGTGCCTATATTCAGTATTGTTATAGTGCTTATAAATGCTAAATAATGTGCTTTAAGTGTAGATCTGCAAGGTTAGCACTGTCTGCATATGTTAAAACTTCAAGCTGTAATTAAAATACAGCCTGCAGTGTGGAAGTAGTAAGAAGCTGATATGCCAAATCAAAAGCACAGCACAGCACAGCACCGGCAGTCACAGAGAAACAATCTTCCTTTTCTTTGTGGCCAAAAACAAACATGTTTCAGCTCGAAGTCATAATCAACGCAATCAAAATAGCTGAAATGGCAATTCATACATACAGTCCAAACACCAATCGGCAAAGAGCAAACACGATTGCATGACTTGATTCATCCGTGAGTGAACCCCCAAGAAATGACCTCTCCTAAATAGAAAGTTTAAGCACAATCATCAGAAACAACATTGGCAAGTGTCACAAACCGAAAGCTAGTGAATACTTTAAACTAAATGCCCAAGACCAGAAACATATATAGCTATACAATACAAGTTAATAGATAAAGATGCAATAAATCAGATGTATTTACTGACCCGCAGCAAAACATTGTTTCAGGTTCAGGTTACTTTATTTGTACCAGTGGATTTGCTTTGTAGTAGAAGATGAAGCATCCATCTTGGTACACATTTAAAAACAACACTACTGACAATAGACAAAGACAATACAACATGATAAAGTCGCCCAGGGCTCCACTTATCAGGACTGAAGAGAGAATGAACAATAAGAAAACACTAAAATAAACAGCCACTAGAATAAATAAAGTAAAATTCTGTTGAAAAACTAACTCAATAAACTTGGCTTCTAAAGCAACTGTGGAAATGTCGCTATGACTTAAGGTTTGTCTCAGTATCATACTGAATCAGACACAGAACAACCCTAGTGGTCATGCAGCCTCACAGCTCTTCAGAGACTGTCTTTGGTAAATGTATTATTTGAATTCTTTTTGTATTTTTCATGGCGGAAAACCCAGATGCTCATCATGATCAGGATGTAATCAGTTGTTCTTGCCCGAGCACTATCAGTACAGCAGATTTCATGGAATGCATACATTACGTCTCTAAGGCACACTGTTAATTTGCAGGAAAACATGATTTACTTGAAGAAATGATACATGGTTTAATTCTCTACATACTGAAGATAAGGAATCCTAACATGGTCAATCATATGAAATTGGAGAAGGAAAGAACTGCTGTATTTTCTTAACTTTAACTCATGTCAACACAGGAAACTGAATTCCCATGAGACAGTAGAAGAATTCAAATACCAAAAGCCAAAGATTTTATTTAGCTAATAAATGGACGATAAGAGAAGAGTGTCCATCGGGTGACTGAAATGTGGAGTACCCTGTGGAGAGTTTCGATCGTGCGAAGTTGTTTTGATTTGACCTGAGAGACTTTAAAGTGTTCTGTTTTCCTCCCAAGTAAACATTAAGATCCTTGGTTCAGAGAGCAAGGGAAGAGAAATTCAGGCCTGACTGGAATTCGGGGAGAGTTGAAGAAGACAGATGTTGGGTGACAAGGTCGGCCAGAACATAGTTTAGCTTTACTGCAGTTGACCCTGAGAAAACCAGTGATCAACATGTTCCCTATCTTACAGAGATGAAAGCATTGCATGAAATGACCATCACATTATATAATCACACCGTGAGGCTGTTTCAGGGGTCATGTTCATGTGCTTACGACACAGGAAATGTCTCTGTATTCACTGTGTACAGGAACCGCAACAACAGTCCCGCTCCGTATACATTTCTTCAACCAGCTGACCGTTTGCTAAACAGTGATTGTCCAATCATAGCTTAGCAAACAATTAGGCACGGCAGGCCTGTCAAGCTTTCAATACACGTGCCAAACCCATGTGCGTAGAGCAGTAGTAAGAGCAAGGCAGTGACTTTGGAGGATGATGTTTTCTATTTAGGCTTTCCAAAACACAAGAGCAAAAGAAGAAGAAGAAGAAATGTATTAAAAAGTGTGTTTATTTATCTGCTCCTGATGTTGGTTGCTACAATTGTTACAAGGCCCAGCCAACTTACTTACTACCTGGAGGGTATAATGTCCAAGGCCAAGGAGCAAATAATGAGCTAACAACATTAGTTTGTGTCGTATCACTGCGTGGGAGCGAGTCCTGGATGCACCTGAACTGTAGTTGCTCTGATAGTTATTGGATTTGGTGAACTTCACACTCCAGCAAATTCAGCCAAACACATTACCTGGGTAATCGTTACATTTGCCAAAAACACTGATTAGTCCTCCTAAAAGCCCTTTTTAAGAGTAAGAGAGAAAACATGCTATTTGTACATACAAACAAGTATGTTAGCTATGCCGAGAATGGGGAGCTTATCTGAACAGTCTGGTTTATCTTCATTATCGTTACCTTAGTTAGCCTAACAGCTGCTTTCAACAACTTGGGTTGAATTGCCTTGTAGGTTGATGACATTTTACTGTGCTAGATGTCAGAATACCAACAATGCTGCAGTGAGATCTATAATCCCTTGTTTGTTTCTCGATGAAAACCGAGCCTAACTGATAGAGGAGTAGAAGCTCTTGAAGCTGTTTCTCTGTAACAATGCTTGAGTTTGTGAGTTTGTGTGTGTGAAAAGTGTGACTTCATTATTACCCAACATGTTATTCTAGTTGAGAAGGATATGATATAGAAACAATGGCAGGGAGAGCGTTGACTTGAAAGAGGTAAGGTGCAATGCTTCTTGATGTATGGGGTCTCTCTTCCTGTTTTACTGTAAACGCGGCACTCATTGTGTCTTAGCAACAGCCGAAAGACACTAACAACAATGTGTGCGCCCTTGTTAAAGCTTCCTTTCATCCATCTGAGTGAAATGATAAACAGCACTTCCCCACAGATCCTTCAAAGAGAATTAATATCCAGAGGTGTGAATACATTGTCTAATTTTCTCTTTGTACAACTGCTTTAGGTTTGTTTTTATAATGTGGAAATCATGACTCAACTCTCTTCACCCTTTGTAATGCAGAAATATGCTTGTTAGTGAAGTGTACCATCAGGTGTTATAATTATTGCTGACAAAAGAAGCGGGAAAAACACTGAGATATGGTGTTGATGTTCTTGCACTTGTGTTGTTTTCACAGCCAAGCCTAGTGGTCAACAGAGTTTTCCTTGGCTTGGACTATCAGAGTATTTATCACTCGACCTTGGGGACAATGTCCCTGTGTGCTGCCTTGCTTTTTTGGCCCTTTCATCCTCACATTTGTCCATGGAGGATATATTCAACGCTTCCTGCTGCTCTATCCTTTTGTTTGTCAGCTTGTTTGGGTAGCTGTGTATGTTTGTGTATGTACCGGTGTAGTAAAGCATCTCCTCTCTGTAGCCGAGTGTCTTTCCTCCACCTCCAGTGTAGTCTTTGTAGTCGTGGCTGGTAACGGTCGACAGTAGGAGTGAATCCCCTGAGTGTTTGCTCTCGGTCTTATCCACAGTGTGCTGGAACTGTTCCCTCTGGGTAATGATGGTGTGGTGACTCTCTGCATTTACTCAGCCCAGTCGCCAGGATGTCATGGTAGCAGTTAACAATTCTGTAAACAGAGATGCATCCAATTTTGTTTGTGTTTTTGTTAAGGAGACCTGTTTGTGGTAACCAAAAGAGGTATCCTAAGCCAAACCATAGGGTTGGGTATTGTTAAGAACCTCACTATTCGATTCGATTTTGATTCTTTAGATCGCAATTCGATTCAATATCGATTCGATTCAATATTGATTTAAATGCTTCGATATCGATTCTGTAATAAGTAGTAATAAACAAATAATTAATTGGAGTACCTGTTAATTTTTAATTAAAAAAATTACTCTTAAATTATAAATCTTTCCCTAGGAAGTTCTAGTTCTAATTGAAATGTAAACAAAGAGACCGGCTGCCCTGGGAGTTTACAGTCTCCAAAAGTGTGGTGCGACATCGGCTACCCGCCTCTACAGCTCTGACAGCGTTTCAGTGGCGCATCACCTTCCGACCCTCGAGCGAGGTCGTGGGCCAGGCGCTTCCAGCTGCATGAGGTGGGGGCAGAGAGGCGTCCGGCGAGGGACAGCGGGTGGTTGGGGGCCGCTGCTTGCCTGAACCGATTAAGAGGATTTTCTGAATCAATATTTGATTTGGAAAAAATGTATTGCAATGCATTGATGAATCAATATTTTTACCCACCTCTACCAAACCATATGTTTTCTTAACCCAAGTATTTTTTTCGCCTAAGCCGTTGTAACCAGAGAGAAATAGAAAAAGTAACCTTACCAAACTTTAAGGTGCAACATAAAGAAACATACAGCTTGAACTTATCTGTGGTTTTTTAAGGTTTGAACTTATCTGTGGTTAAGCTAAATTTATTCTGCCGATTCAGTTGATGTACTCTCAGTAATATTATAATATTTACTTTATTTTAGAATATCATTTATTTAAGGTTTTTATGAAGAAACATATTATTTTGGTTCATTGTTTTACCCCTTTTTGTTGTAACAATCTTCTTCTTATCTTGCACTTCTTACATAGCACCCTGGTTTGTTGTACGGTAAGGAATTGCTCCTCCACTCAATATCTACTGAGTTAATGTATAGCATACATCACTGTACCATGGTCTTTGTCTCTGCACCTTTTATCTCTAACTAAGCTGTGTTCAGCCTCGGAAACTTAAGACAAAGTAAGCCAGCTAGCTATGCTGAGAACACCAAGTTAAGACTAAGAAAACATAAATAATAAGGCATAATTTGAAAGAAACACAGTAACGGCGACCAGCAGAACAGAAACATCTCCACCACCAGTGCAACAGAGTATCTTGAGTTTTCTTATCTGGGCCAGTTTAATAAGAAAATAACTGATGTATAAAATAAGCTGTCTTGATACTATCGTGACCAATATGATATTGACCGGAAATTCTTTCATACCTCCTCTTGCACATTATCTGATTCCCTTTTTTCTGTTCCTGCCCTTTTTCCTTTTTCTTATTTCCTTTGATTCTTTAATAACAGCCTTGTATTGCATCATTGCAACATTTGGTGGTTCACTGACAGCCTGAAGTTATCTTATTAACGACACTATAATCAATTCTGCAGCTCCCCTTGGCTTTCACAGAGCTTTATAGTGAGTTTCAGCTGATTGTTTTTCTGTCAGGGTGGACTTGACCAGTTTTTGTTCACATTCACAGCTCTCATAGTGTTGCTTTTGACCACAGCAGGCAGCTGTTTTGAGCAAAAAGACTCGAAACACCCACTGTATGCTATCTGCTAAGAAAAGCAGGTGAACATAGTGGAGAATTTTGCAGCTACAGTGTTGGGTGTTTGAATAGGTTACTGTTTGCACACTATTTTGACATCGCCTTTAATAAATCTTAACTTAGGGTATTAGTGATGAGCAAGATGCATTATCGTTATGCATTTCTTGAGAGAGAGAGAAATATTAATAGGCGATTGTATAGTGTTAAATGTCAAGCTAAACGGATACTGTGGTTAACATTGTGTTGTAGCATTGTGTTGTGTACCACCACAGGGGGATCAGGATGCCACAATGTGCAATCTTGAATACAATCATAGTGAGAGGGTTCTCTTGTAAACATTACTCAGTATTCTCAATAGAAAGGGCGATGAGGTAACAGCAAATAAACAAAAATACACTAACATGGATATAGAGTCTCTCTTTGACACATTTCATTCAGTCTAAGGTTGCCTCATCTCTCAGCTGGTAAACACAACTGACTGTGTGTGTTGTGCAGCCGACCTCCTTTGTTTCACTTGTTTGCCGTCTGTTCTTTGCTTTGACAACAAAGCCTTGTTGGTACTGTCCACTGTGTGTGAGGCTCAGGGTGGAAAAGAGGATGGAGGAAGGAGGGGCAGGTCAGGTTTGATCTTGCTTTCAGGAGCTGTGCGTGGCTCTTGGCTGCAGGGAGAGAGGAATGGTAGGTGAAAGGGCGCTGGCTGCTGCCAAAACTGCAACGTGCGTGCTACCCGCTGTGTGCACACAGTGAGCGAAATAAAATTGGCTTACTGCTGCGCTCTACATGTAATCAAATAGGCATTTAAAGAGCTGACACCCACTCTTAAAACCACTGCAGATGTTTTGGACTAGCATAAATTTGACTTATATTCTCTCATAACCGAAATTGCTGTCAGCTGTCTTACAAGTTGCTTAAATTGAGATATGCAGGAACAGGAAATATGAGTTTACTGACTGATCATTTTAATTGGCTGATAAGCTCAGCCAACCAAATATGAAATGAAACTCTAGTCAGCTCTGGCAGCCCACCACAGTTGGCTCAAATCTCTGTTTTTGTTGCACGACCGAGTCAGGAGGATGAAGGCAAAAGGTTCCAAGGATTACAAGGCTGTTGTGTGTCGGGTTTATTATTGTCAGATTGTTCTGTATAAATAGGCACGAAGAATATGCCCAATTGTCTCAGCCAGTAGTTAAGAAAAAACGTTTTCTGTATCACATACTGCTCCTCAGGCAGCCCTGTTTTTAACTTTTTAAAATATTGGTTAATTGATATTTTATGTTTGCATAGTCTAGTGAAAAGCAAATGTCAGACTACAAAATGTTGCACGCCTAAACTTCAGACTTTGACCGAGCGCACAGATGGTATCATAGCTGCTTATCTTACTTCCTTTTATGAGTTGAAAGTCGTCTGACGGTGATAGTTAACACAAGCTTATCTGCCTGTAAAACAACCAACAAAACATAAACATTGCTTCTCTTGGTGTACGTCAGTGCTACAGGTATGCAAATGGCCTTAAATAAAAACACTGCAGATCATGTCTCTAAAAAACCCTTCAAGGAAAGACTATGAAAGGAAACGGAAGATGAAATATATGAAGAAATACTTTCTTCTGTGATTCTGTAACTTCCTTTGTGGTGGTGAAATGGTACACAGTCATTTAATAGAGCTACACAACTCTTCATTGGGGTCCACAGAGTTGAAGCATTAAGGTCATCATAGCGTGTCCTGATGCTTCTGGCTCTAAACAATGCGATTGGATGATGCCGCAGTTTACCACTGATTGATTCACAATGTAACTCTAAGCTGCTTATAAAGGCATTGCTTGGTTGTTATTTGTTTGCTTCAAAATTATATTACAATCCGTCCATTCCTTATTTCATTTGGATTCATCTGACTATATTTGCCGTAAAACACCTGGAGAGAGTTGCAACAGCTGTTTGAGAGTTCTAACTTCTATTGTGTCTTCTATTATGTATGTGTTACTAAGTGGAGATATACATGTGGCTAAATGACACCACACAAACCAGTTTCTACGTAGATATTACTAGATATTTTATACAAACAGCCAGTTGAAATCATTGGGTAGCTAACTGAACCAACTCACAAGCCAAGTCATGAAACTTACGTGTAGTTGAGATTAAAATGAAAGTTGAGTTCTAAGAATCATGTGGTCTAACCCATGAGTAATGAGTATTCAAGTACTAATATAGTAAAAGCAGTCATGAGTTAGAACGTGAACCTGTCGACATGTGTTGTGCCATTTTTGCTTTGAAATTCCTGTTTCCAGCTTGTCAGATGTAAATATGTGCAGATTTTCTTGGTCCTCTCCACATTACTTTGGATTTTGGAGTAATGGTCAGTGAAACATTTCATTTCATTCAGCTGTCATTTTTGATTTGGTAGCCCAACAGATATTTGTAACCAGTTTACACATTATTGCTTTAACTTGCTAAATTCTTTTTGATTGTGCAACCCAATTCGATAAATTACTTGTTTGATTATCACAATTTCAGAAAACATCTGAGAAAGGACACACAACCAATGTAGTTATAGCTTAATATACGATTGGTGCAACACACAATCTTGATATGACTCAGGCTGTTATTCTTTGGGACAGCAGTAAAAGAGGAACCCAGTGTTTGCACAACAGCTCAGCTGCAAGCTTTTGCACAATTTCCTAGTAATGCCATTCCATATAAATACAATACAATTAATTGCATGACTAAATGGAAAATTGCTAATTTTCTATTGTACTGAATATTCACATGTAGGCATACGGTTGTACTTCTGGTTAAAAAAAGATGGAGTTGTTTCCTAAAAAGGCAGCTTGTTTAGTTCTGATTAAATTAACAAATAATAATTACTGGAAACTTCAATTTGAAACAAAACTACAAATGACCATTTGCGTATCTCAGCTCTTGCCCTCATCTTTTACTATGATTACTGGCTAGATATTAGGTGGTGGCTGTGTGACCCAGTTTATTTTTATTCAGTAAAGCATGGTAGATTCAAGAAAGACTGGATTGTGCCAAGAAAAGTAATTCCTTATAATAAAATACAGTTTTAACACATTCAGTTTCAGGGGCCTCTTGTAATGTTGCACAAAGTCCTGTATTTAAAAGTTACTACTGAGGAAATGACTGGTATTACTTCACTTCCTTTTCACTTTGAACATTTTTCTGGTTGGCCTGTCTCTCAGTGCTCAGCACAGATGGAAAATTCTCATTCTGCCTTCGTTTTTTATTGTACTCTCACCACAGAATGAGGTTATCTAATAAAATGAATGTCTTCCATGAACACATACAGTACATTCAGATGGTCTGTTCTACATGACATGTGGCCATGTATATGCCACCTCAGTATAAATAGAGTTGGTGTCTGTGTTTAGACATTGCTGAGAGATATTGCATGCTCCACCAGACTCCCTGTTCCTTTTTTCCTCTCTTCATGCGTTTCTCAGTTTGACCACCACTACAGCTCAGACGTTTGAAGAAATGCACAGTGGTAGCTCTTCTTCTAGTCAATGGTCTTGTATGTCTCACACAAATAGTTATAACACTGATGCGAAGCTGCAGCATATCAGCATCAAGATATCTTTTTGTCATAGAGTCATTTGCCCCATGACTTTAAGATCTCTAGTTATTATTTATGAGAATTGATGAGGACTGAAGATCAAATTCATTGGATAAAATTCTGCGTTTCTGCAGAAACGTGTAGAAAAACTTTACTCTAGTTCTTTTGCAGGAGGATTGCAAAACTTTGTTTTGTATTCGAGATGGAAACTTTCCATAGGAATTAACCAGATTTTATTATATTTTATGGGAAATAAGATGGGAATATAGGGGTATTTATCATGACATATGCAGGTGTAGCACAAATATTTTACAGTAGCCGAAACAAAACCTTTTTAACAGAACTGAAATAATAAATAGTTCTAGCAGTAGTTGAGTTGAACTAATTTAATTGGATTACTTTTAACTAGATAAAGCTATATAAATCCATTAATTTGAAAAGACCTGACATTTCAGTGACATTTGCCTCAAACAAATTCAAACAACCTTGACTTACAATTTCTATTTTGAAATTGAGTTTCCAAAATTCCTGCACTTTACTTTCCTCTGAAAATGTACGTACTGTTTGTACTCATTCTGGGCTGTATCACTCTTGCTCTACGTTTCTGCCTTCATTGAGAGGTCAGGTCACCCTGCAAAGAATTGGTCTTAGTTGGCTGGGGTCATGAATCATCCCATAGAGAAGCAGAGGGTATTTCCTTCCACAGAATGCTCTGACCCTTGTGTATCCTTGTATTCTCAGGGAGGGCCCCTTCCTCACCACCGGGCATTGTTATGTGGTCAGAGATTCTTGCTAGGTCATTATCTCCTGAAAATAGTCTGGGGCAGCCAGTTGTGCTGTGTAATGTACCTAACCATCCATATTCCTCGATGTAGACAGTTGTATACTTACTTTTCTTGCTCTGTCTCTTTTATGATATTCTGAGTACTGTCATGAAAGTTTGGGATACTGGCCCGTTGATAAGACAGTCTTGATTCTCATTTAAAAGTCAAAACAGACATGGGTGCGGTATACGTGGTATGTGGTCTATTGGATTAAGATACTGATTAATAAACTGGATTTTGCTCTCAGCTATGAGCCAACCATTTGAAGAAACACCCTGGGAATCCCCCTCCTAGATCATTTGATACCTCCCTTGAGGTTTCTACATCTGCAGTTTTAGTTCTCACAGTTCTGTACATCATATCCCCTTCATGAAAAGCCCTTGCCAATTTGTACTTGCTGAGATTTTCACTTTGGAGATGAACTACTTTCTTACAGTTTCAAATTACGTGACTGTCACATTTTTTAGATCTAGGTTTTGATGAAGGATTTCATTCATTGGACGTCTTGATCATAATGTATCAGACAAAACAAGCTGAGCTAATGTCAGTGGCAGCTCTGCTATGCTCTATTCAGTGTTCTTGCTTGTTTTTGGATGACCGAGTTTGTTTATTTTGGAGAAGAGGAGCCGAGCCCTCTGTGATAATTTGGTTCCTGGTAAAAACCTTGTAAACGAATAACAGTAAAGGAATCCTGATTTAAAAACAATCAAAGTGCTTAGAAACAGGCTGAGCTAGCTAATGTTAGTGGCAGCCGTTCCTGACATCCTGTGTCTGCCAAAGAGCATTGGAGATTTTTAACTTGAAACTGTGTTTGATTATTGGGTCCATTTATTAATTCCTTTACCTAAAACATAAAAGAAAATGCAGCCTTAAAAATGTGTGATCGACATCTTTAGCGCACATTGTTGAGCTGCAGCAGAGAGACGGTTGCACAGATTAGATTAAGCTCTGACAGCTCTCAAGTAGGACTACTTTAAAGACAAAATAAGACCTTTCTCAAACCAAATAACATGGCTGACTGAGAATCTAAATCAAACCAATCGACTTTCTTCTCTCCATCAGAAAATGTAAGAATCTAATCAGGGCTGTGCTGCCACACATGGTTTAGTTTCTTTCCACTTGATTTTGTGTCACACCGCAAGGTATAGTTGTTTACGTTGATAACTTGGAAGTGTGCTAGTCATTTGTGCATTTCCTGCACAAAGTACATGCAGGAACCACTCGTCTCGCCTCTAGACTAGTCATTTTTATTAAAAACCAGCCCCCTTTGTGTTTGCCATTCATGCGATTACTGACATGAGATCCATTTGGATTTCCAGAAAAAGTGTGTCATTTCCTCACTGTAAAAACATTGTCTGAGAAGGTGGAAAATATGCAGAAAGCACCTGCTTTAGTGTTTATTGTATATACTGAACACTTTACTCTCTCCTTCAAAACATGTTGTATTTATCAGTCACTACTAGCCACTACTTGGTACTACTTAGTCACTACCTACCTTTTTTAACCAATTGTTTTCTGTCTTTTCCTCTAGCTGGACAACATCCTCTACCCTCCCTCCACATCCCTCAGGAAGTCCAGTAACCCCGATTTGACTCATGGATTAAGCCCTGCTCTCAAATTTAGACGACACCTTTCTGATGATGGAAAACACGTTCGAAGAAGGAGTCTGGGGGGCGGTCTCACAGGTAATTAATGTGAGGACTTCCTGTTTTAGGTTCTCACAAGTATTTATGATGTTTAAGACCACCAGATTAATGCATGCATGGAAAAACAGCGCCGTATTTGTGTGTTTTCCTTTGGGGCTTGGAGGGTTCTTACTATAACAGCTGCCTTGTTCGTGATTTATGTGTTCTTAATTTCCCATGCAGTGGTAAATCATAGTCTCCAGACTTCGCACACATGATAAAGATATCATAATGTATAAAAGAAGAGCTTCAGTGTTCTTCATATGGTCTTAATTGGGCATTTTGATCATATTAAAGCAGCATAATACAGTAACAATTAACTTAACACACAAGTCCTCCATCAGATCGCACTCTCCCCTCTTGCAACAGCTACAAGATTTATTTGCAGTTCTTGGCGGCTGAGGTAGAAAAATGGTTTATGTTACTCCTTATCACATTAATGGCCACAAACCAATGACCATGTATCACTTTAACAATACAGGAATGCTCCTTAATGTTCAAAGTTTCTTTATTAGTACCCAAGAGTAAATTTGTTGTGCAGACAAGAAATCTAGCATTTCACAGCTGAAAACCTTACAATGATACAGAATCATAGAACAAAAGCATCAAAGAATACAAACGCCTATGAAGATCACGACCAAGTGTTTCTACTCTCGCCCACTCATTCCAAAGTTTAAAGTGTCACACAAGCGTGAAGTGCATCTTCATGATCGAGCTTTGTTTAGTAAGGCATTGGCTGCAGGGAGGAAAGCATTTCTCTACATAAATTACTTACCAATGGTAAATATGTACTACTTTAACACCAGTATGTTGGATTCATGAGGATCTATTCACAAAAATTTAATATAGTAATCATAGATATGCTTTCATTAGTGTGTAATCACCTGAAATTAAGAATTGTGTTTGTTACCTTAGAATCCTTTTATATATAAAGAGGGAGTGGGTCACCTTCCACAGAGTCCGCCATGTTTCAATCCTGTGTTTCTAAAGCAGCTCAGAATGGACAAACCAAATACTGGCCTTGCTTTTTAGTTTGATCAGTCTTCAACCACTGTAAGCCACTAAATCCTACACACTGGTCCTTTAATGACTCTATAGAGTAATTTAAGCCAAATCAAAAGCATGTTTTATTTTTCGACTTCAGCGATATCCAAGTCTCCAGCAGACTTTTTTTTGCAAGTTTTGTTTTTAAGCTTTTTAGAAGTGGTTTATTTGTGTGCTCTAGCTTTTCAAACCTTTTTATAACAGATATTGTAAAAAAAAAATCTTAAAGTCTTAAACCTAGGGAAAAAACATCAGAGTTCAAAGCAATGAAAAATAACTTGCAAAAAAGTTATATTCAGAAGGATTATCATGATGTTTGTGAGGATGAAATAGCTCTCAGGGACACATTGTGAAGTAAAAACTCTTACAATTCAAATGTATGACTGATTTCAGTTGCCGCAAGTAGAGATAAACAAACACACCATCTGTCATTTAAGCTGGTTCTGAGAAGAGGAATTCTCAAGGAGTGCAATAATGACAGTGTCACACTTGGCCGGACACCATTCATAAGTGCATCAGAGAGAAGTTTGATAGGATTACATCATCATCTGCCAGCAGCAGGGATGTGACCCAAATGTCACCAAACTCAATTGCCTCAAGAACTGTAAAGCATCAAGGTATCAATTCAAAATGAGATTTTTGCCATATGACATTTTTCTATTTACTCAAAGGCCTTGAAAACATATTTTCCTAATCCACCTCTCTCTGTGAAATATGGCCTACTTACAGGAACACAGTTTTCTGCCAAACAGTTGGAACAGTTCTGATTATTTCACTGGAGAGATTTCTCATCTTCTCATGCTGTTTGTTTAGTGCTCCTCTCACCGATTTGAAGGAGGCGAGAAACAGTTGTCAAAAGATGATGTCATCTATTTCAGAGCACCAGGATTTAGCAACATTTGAATCGAGGCTTGTGAGGATTTGAGAAAAGCAAGAAAAAGAAATACTACTGACTACACACCTGTCAGACCTGACCCCAAGTATTCTCGACTTTTCACTGTTGTCTGTACAATAATGGCTGAATAATGGAACGTGTTCGAAGGGTAGTCAAAAATGTTAATAGATTATTTTTAGACAAGAGAAAAAAATCCATGAGTTAAGAAGCTCATTACTTTGTTGGTTTTATTGTCAGTCAGACTGCATTTTGGGTGTGCTCCTATATTTAAAAGAAAACTGTGTTCTTGTTATGGGGAATGTATAAAGTCAGCAGAGAGTGATCCCATTGGAATTGTGAAAGTCATTGTGTGAGGATCTTGTGATTTCAGTTTGTAGGTTGGTAGCAAATCCTGCAGTGAAGACTTGGAGAATACAAACTACCAGAGCAGGTTTTACATTTTTTTATGCGTCCAAGTTACACCCAGTTTGTATCCAGTTTCCAGTAACAAGGGATCTCTAACAGCTGGAAAAATTAGGAAAGAGAAGAGCCTTGCTGATTTGAAAATAAAACAGTTAAGTGTATCGTTTCATTCTGCCTGTAGATAGAGGAGTGGGTGTGATCGCATGAGCACAGATGCATTCCTCTCTCTGGACATTGACAGATATACACCTCCTCTACTGTGACTGCAGCTTTGTTCGCTTCCATACAGAAAACTGTAATACCTCAGACTGATTGTCTGTTTTATGCCTTTTAAACAGCTAATTTTTCCTTGTGAGTTATTTCACAAATTTTTACCCCCTGATTAAAATTTCAACCTTTTTCACATTCAGTGGACAATCATGTTATCAGGTGCTGCTTTGAATGAGTGCACTACCCTTTACAAATTAGTCTTCGTAAAAAGAAGACGGATAAACAAACCTGATAGTGCTGTTAAAGTCTTTGTTTTTCATTTGAAATCAGATTTTACACCTTGTATTGATTTCAACATAATAACTTCATTTATTGTTACAGTGCAGCTAGTTTGTTCTTGCAGAGTACCTGAGGGCACAGAACGTGTTTTGATTGCTTTGGACTTGGAATGATTCATTATCAAAAGATCTTATTTTTTAACATGCTTGTGAATTTACTGGTAAAGTAAGACACAACCCCCGTCTTCACAAATGTTGTGGTTGTGCTATTACTTTGAAAGGATTCACATCTTAAAGTAAGTGATAAAACAAGTGCAATCAAATATTCACGTTGTGTTTTTAGTCCTCCTGAATAAGGAGTGTTTTTTCTCTCTGAGGGTATGATAATGTGACAAAATGTGTTTTTAACGGTTTACACCCCTCAGTTAGCAGAACTTGTTACACCTTTGTGTCTGACAGGATGAGCAAGTCTAAATGAACTAGGCCGAAATACTTCTATATCAAATATCCAGTTTGAATGAAACCCATTAGAACAGTGTGTCTGAAAAAAGGGGCGTCTGCACAAGTTTTGGAAAGGAGTGTCCTTGCTAATACCTGTGTCGAGTGTAAAATGATAAAAACTGACCCATTTATAAAGTGTTGACTAGTGCCTGAAGAGACATTTCCTTTTTGCCGGGATGTGATGGGCTCTAGTGAGGAAAGCATTTGCCGGTAAGGAAGGAAGGACCTCAATTTTCCCTCCTTATCCTGTTTGGCCTCTCTTCTCCTTGATTTTATGACAGTGATCACAGTGGAGCTATGAGGTTAACTCCAGCCTTATAATTTTGTCTGCAGTTGAAAAGAAAATGGCAGTCTGTCGTTAGGGTTTTTAATTGTTTTTTTCTGAAGGATATAATTGCGCATTATTTTGTAATGTGTGTTATCTGCAGGGGAGTGAGAAAGAAGACACTATTTGTGGCTAAAATTATCAAGGGCAGTGCTAACTAGAGCAAAAAGTTGGAAAAGGATCGCAGGTCAATGCTATTTTTAACCTTGTATGCAGAATGTTAGCATGCAGTATGAAGATGGATCTATCGCTGAGGCATTAAACCACTTGTACTGAATCACTTGCAGTACAGACTGTCTTTATCATCCGAAAACAATAAAAGTAGACATTATTTACACTGAGGGGGATTTTCTATTTTGTTCTGTGTGAAGTCTGCAAACTGTCAGTGAGCATGCTGAAAGGTCAGGATGAAATATTTAGAGATCTGAAACACAACAGTTCAAAAGTAAAGTACAGTATTTTGTAATGAATTGGATTGAAACTAGGGATTCTGCACTTGCATGCCTCTGAAACAGAAACGTGTTTGAGATCAGTCATTTTCCTGCAGCTATTAGCAGGACAGTGAATATATTGACCTGCCTCCTCCAGTTTAGAAAAGCTTAAAACATGTGATGAAGAAACAGACTTGCTTTAGGTCATATGAACTTGAGATACCCCCTTTATGTTTTGAGGACAGCCTACTTATCTCCCCTTCCTTTTCTGTGCCAAGGTTGTTAATCCTCTCCTGTCTCCTCGAGTGTATACTTGAACAGGAAATGGAAATATACACATGTGGATGAAGGATGACAACACTTCTATGAATTAATTTTGCTGGAGTACAATAGGATCTTCCTTTAGAGTAGCTGAGGCTGCTTGTGTTATGTTTTATTCTCTGTCTTGCTTTATGTACTGTGTTTGTAGGATCAAAGAGTTCAGATGAAAGTGGATGTGTGATGGAAAGAAGCAGTTAGTGCCATCTAGCTGCCAGCAGCGGCAGCTGAAAGTGGAGATTGTTTATTCAGTTTAAGAAAAGATTGTTCTTCCACAAACCTCCTGATGTTATCAAAACTTGCAGGTGGATCCGTTTACACACCTTCATCAGACTTCATAGCGTGTTGGTAGTTATGTAATGTTGGGATTGTCAGTGATCTCTTAATGGGCTTTGGTTTAACCCTTTGACATCCTGGCTGCACTGGGTCAGGGGCTTCAGCTTTATACTGCTAACAGGAGCAGACAGCGAGGGTAATCTTATGTTACTGTTATGTCATCTGACCTGTGCTCTCTCCCAGTTTACAGCCTCTCATTATGGATCAGGGTCAGTAGTGTGACAAAGCTTGTTCACAACTGCACAGTGGTAAAAACAGTCAGATCCCTAAAAGCACCTAAAGTTCAATGCAAAAACAAATGTAAGGGAAAGTGTTGCTTTCAAAATCAGAAGTAAAAATACTCATGAGGATTAAAGGCCTCTTTGACTGATATGACTGTGTATCACATTATTAAGTTGTAAATACTGATGCATCAGCGTGTAAACATCATAATACATTGACTTAACATTGCTGCTGTTGCTGCTTGAGGTGGAGTTGCATTGAAATACTTAATAGACAGCCAGTTTAGTTCAGGAAAAAGACAAATTACAAAGACATAAAAGCAAGAGCGAATCCACATAAATGATAACTAAAAGTATAATTGATACAATAAATAAAACAAGTAAGGTAGGAATTATAAAAACACATTAAAAGCTCTACCAAGGCCCAACAGTCCAACTCAAAATTAACTCACTCATAGATGCCAACCACCCAAACATGCCAGGAGGAATTAATACAAATCTCATAATGTTAAAGGAAGTGAGAAAAAAGTATTGGATCTGCAACAAAGGTTAATGGGATCCATTCCTCCAACCAAGTTTCTTAGAAATCTGTTCTTCTTTGAAAAAGGTTCTGTGTCATCCTGACAAACCAACAAAAAAGTGAAAGAGTGAAAAATATAACCTTCTTGGTTGAGCTTACAAATAAAACGGAAGAATAAACAATTCGGGAGAAAGCAATTTTGAACAAATGTGTTTTTAAGAGGGTTTTCAAAGAACAAACAGCTTTGCGTGGTATCCTCCGGCAGGTCATTCCCGCTCATTGTGGGCCTCTGTCTCCCTTGGGTTATAGCGTTGACCTATGTATTACTGACAGACCTCTGTCAGTAATACAAGAAGTCAGGCTGCATTCAGGCTTGCAAGTGGTCTGTAAGTCAGATGTATAATCAGGAGCCGACCCAAGGTGTGCTTTAAAAGTAATTGTTAAACATTTTAAATTTGTTCTAAAACGTACAGGTAACTTATGTTAAGATGCTAAAATATGTCTTCTGTGGACTGTTTGACTGGGGTTTGTGAGTTGTCTTGCTGCTAACTCAGTAACCAAGTAACAGTAATCTAAGTGGAATGAAAAGCAAATATGACAGTATCCAGATGCTTGGTGGATAGGGTAAGTATTACAAAGTTGCAGAAAGCAGTTTCATCACATATAACACTTAGATTTTTGTGCTGCGTTTTGATGCAATAGAATAGAGAACCTAAATGAGAAGAAAAGTCCTCTCTGGTGAGGTCTTGACATTTGATAATGGCTTCTGAGTTTATCTGAAGAAAGTTTCGAGGGAGACAGTTTTTAGCAATTGTGAGACAGGTAACACTTTTACCAATGTGTTGTATTGTTGGAATCAAAAGAGGGAGAAAAGAAGGAAAGCAAGTTCTTCTGCATGAAATTCTTGTCTTTGTTCATTGTAAGGTAATGGTTTAATTTCAAACAGTATTTTAAGGTTAAAAGCTGTGTCAAATTATCCATGTGAGAAGTTTTGGGGTGGGGGTATCAATCTCTGGAGAAACTGCCATAACCGTGAAACGTGACCTAAACCTCATCCTGTTGTTGCTCGGCAGGAAAGTACCTTCTGCTGCCCACCAACCCCCAGCAGACACAGACGGCATGGCAGCCGTCGTCTGAGATCTCCAACCTGGTCCGTATATGTTCCATGAACCTCGGAAAGTCAGACCCCTCCCTCAACACCAGCCTGGTGAGTACTTCTACCACAATATTCTTTGTGTCCATCTAGGCAGAACAGGAGCATTACCTCGTTGTATTAACAAAGTTTTGGTCAAAAAGAAAATGGGGAATGTTTTTAAAAGATAAGATTTGTGTAATAATATAAAAGAAACTACAATTTCTGAATAAATAATGTTCAACAGTCCACGGTAATCATATCTGTATCCTTTGAGAATACAGATGGCCACAGATATGGTTTGTCATGTAAACAAAATTCAAACATCAATGTGAAGTAATACTCCAGATTCCTTTTACTGTTGCATCTCATTATACAAGTACAAGAGAACAAAATCTTTGGGTTTCAGCTCCGTGTGCAAACATGGCGATAAAAACAGTATGAAATATGAAAAGGAATGAGCAATTCAGAAGGCAGCCCTGAGAGGCTCCTGTGTTCAGGGTCGGAGTGGCGGAGGTGTTGGAGCTCATCCTCTCCACCTGGTGTCAACCTGACAGGCATGATAAGTAAACATGCTTATGACTGTTTGCTCTCGTGATATCTACATACATATGTGTATTTACAAATTATATGTAGATATTGCTTTCCACCAAACGCAAACTGACCAATCCTCCTTAAAATACACTGTATTTTTACAGACACACAATGCAAAGTTCTGCAAAATCTTATGAAGATGTTTATATTTGGCTACTTATTGGTCTCTTTTAAGTTTAATTAACAACATTGACCATGCTCCAACATTTTCAGCCATCATCACTGATACTCTCTTATCTGTGCCTATAATAAACAGTGAACAAAGATCACACACACCCATCATTTGTTTTTACCTACATACTGTTATGTGGCTGACGTCTGGTTTAATGAATGACTTGTTTGTTTGTTAATGGCTCTTGTTGGTCACTGCTGCAGGTTTATAAAGCACTTTTCTGCTTTGTTTTGGAAAACACAATTATATTTATTTCCATGGATACAAAACATGACAAGCCGCACAACATCAATGTTTACATTCATCAAGGATAACTAAATATATTTAGCAAGGCAACCTTCTTAGGGGTGTTTCGTGACACATGCTTCAGAAAAAACTAACAAAACAGAGTAAAACCACAGGTCCAAGAGGTCCAAGTGCATCCCTGTAGTTTGAACCGATGAAGTCATGCAGAGAGGTGACCTTCAGCTCTGTCCTTTCAGATGACACTGACAGATACCCTGCTACTGATTGTATCTCACTCCTGAGACAACGAGATCACGATATCAGAGGCTAATCCAATGCTGTTAAGCTATGAGTCATCCCCAGTGTGTGCTCGGTATCAGTCAGAGAAAAGGTTAATGTTATAAAATGCATCTGTGTGTACATAAATACATGTGTTTACGCTCGCGTGTGGATGCTTTCAGAGTAACTCTGACAGAATATTTTGGTAACTGACAATCGCACCATTAGTGATCTGAGTGGGTTGACTGAGAACGGACCTGTAACCTGAACTAGAGGAGGTCTAGCTTTCTCTCAGATGACATCACTCTGACCCTGTTTATGCTTATGTAACACTACTAATAATACAGTGTCATCCTGACGACTGATTTTGAGAATGTGTTTACGGCATTGACGTTACATCGCTTAAAATACACAAACCTAAAGACAGAAAGCATCTCAGGAGATTTGAGTGTTTCCATCTTTTAATATCTAAACTGATTCTGTCCACTGGGGGGCGCTAGTGCATTTTCAGTGTTAAGAAGTAAATTTCATGTATCGTTCTGCTTGTAAAAGGCGCAAATTACTCCCTTTGGTTATTGTGTCCTGCAGAGTGAATGAAAACATGATTTCCTGGAACTAATTGTTCTCCCGGGGATAAGTCCTTCAGTCGATGTGTGTGGATTCAATTTAAGTTTTACCACTTGATGACCTGAAAGAGTCTTTTACATCTTTGACTTTGCCAGTTTTTTTGGATGTTTGTGTTTTAGAGGGATGCTCCACTGATCCCCGTAGGTTAAAGCATGAGGCCAGCTTCACAGCAGCGCTCCATGAGCTCGTTGGGATCGAATATCTTGCTCAAGGACACTTCAGCAGGAGAAATGAAGGGTCTCCCGCCAAATGCAATTCCTTCACCTAACCCAGGAATACATAAATAAACTCTATCTGTCTAGACAGCTAAGCATAGATCTACTAAAATGTTTCCTGTTGGCTAATATTGAACATAAGGAGTACACGTGTGCACTTGGTGTCCTCAGAGACCTGAGTCAGTTAATGGAGTTAAAGAAAGGCAGAGAGCTGTAAGGTCATGGAGACCTGGGAGCCTGGAACAATTTTTTTCATCAGACTTCATTCAGTAAATGGGACCACAGATAGATGGTTTAATTTGGGTTTTTTTTTCAGAGGAAGGGCACTGGGGTGCAGTGTGAAGCCACAGAGCATTATGTTCCCACTTCCTCTTCATGGCACACTGCAGCCCTACACCTCCAAAAATGAGTTTTCATGGAAAATGGAAAAACAAATTAGATTGATTGCAGTTAGTGCATCCACTGCCTTGTGGGAGAATTAATTTAGTATTTAGGAACAACTTCACTGATCACAGACTTTCATTATGGCCAGTGTTGGGCAGGTTTTTTCCAAAATGTATTATATTACTGTTATTGTAGAATAATGTATTAATGAGTAAACTACTTTTGTGCCACTTTCACCAAAATAACCACAGAGGCCATCAATGCATTGACATGCAGAGGTTACCACTGTGTATTAAAATTGTCCGTTTGCATGACGATAGTGTGAAATGGAACAATTAATTAGCCTATTATTTTTGTCCTTTTCTCTGATAAACTAAAGGCAGTGGTAGTATACCCATTTCAAAAACATGACTCTGAGTTTGCAGCCATTTTAGCATTTCACTAACACGATTCTTCTACGGTGGAATTTCTTTTTCTGCTGCAGTAGTTTTGATCAATTGATTTTAAAAGCCATCAATAAACATGTAATTTCGGATGGTCACATGTTACTGGACATGGTAACTGTTATAATTTAACTGAAATCCTATCATAAACATGTTATATCACTCCATTATAGCTTAAATTAATATTACTATAAAGCGTTAATACTTTTGTTAACCCCAACACTGATGATGGCCTTATGAAAGTCATTTGCTCACAATTGTAGTAAGTACTCTTAATGCTGTGGTCTCATTGGATAAATTACCCAACCCGAGTTATTCACAAAGTAAATTCCTAGTTGAATTGGACTAGTTGAAACAAACTGCTAACGCTGGGGCTTTTTTTCCAACTAATAGTTTTTATTCTATACAGTTTCCCTGCTTTAAAATCTACCCTGCAGTCATTTTAATGCATACAGTATGCAGTCAAATGTGTTAGTGAATCATCCTTATGTTTCTGCAGGATGCATCTCAAACATTGTCTCATCCTTATTCTTATTCTTAACGCTGTTTGCATGCCCCCGATGACTCAGTGGTTGGCACTGTGAGAGAATTAGATGCCGGTGACCGCTGCTCGGATATTGTCGTGTGTAGACACAAGCTGAATGGCTGATGTGTTGCTGCATCTTAACGGTATCTTTTGGAATCGGCTGCACTGACACCGCAGGGCTTCTTCATACAGCGGCTGTGTTATCCCGCCTTCAGAACAAGCTTAGAAAAGATGGTGAATTGGTTGACCTTGAGAGAGGAGCGAGAGAGCCAAACTCCTCGTCCTCTAGACAATGAATTGAAGGTGCTGTTTTTCTTTGGTTTCCTCTGAGATTTTTAATGCTCAGTAGAAAATGTTGGTAATTGTGAGTCCGCTTGTCTATCTTCTGCAGGGACTATTACAAAATATTAATGAGGTCCAGACAACATCTTTAATGTAGCAGTGGTAATTCTTGCTGGTTACACAGGCAGAGTAGTTGTTACAGTGATGGTTGTACGACTGGGAAGTCCCTGGCCTTACTGACAATGAATGAATGGAGAACTGCCAACGTGCACACTTTGTGGCTTGATTGAAAACAATCTCATGCTTGGCACACTAGATGCAGCAACAGTCACATTTGGCAGACATGTCCACATCTGAAGAGATATAATTGGCTATTTAAATTGATTACTATTCATTCAGTTTGAAATGGACAGATTTTAAATGTGGATGGGTTGAGTTCAAGCTGTATTGCTGTTTTATTTTACGAGTTATACTAAAAAAGGCAATATTTTTAAAAGATTCATTTTAAGGGCTTCCAGGAGAACGAGTTTAATTTCAGATTTTGTTCTACATTATCAAACTGGGGATGATTCATTTTATATTGCTTCACAGTTCTCCAGAGTCACTAAAGAAGCCACAAGCTTTATGTAGTTAAACTCTGTATAAAGAAGGTAATGATCCTGAATCAGATAGTTTTAATTCAAAACCTGAATGAGAAGATGGCTGCATGAGCTACAGTACCATGACCATAATTGTTGGTGGCTTTATTTCTGCTTTGTTATCAGTTAATGCATTTCCGAGGGCTGCAACTATAGATTAATTGATTTAGATCCTGTGTAGCTCAACACCCAGTGCACTAGCCTTATGATATTTATCTTTGGAAAAAAGTCTAACATTTTATGACCTCAATCTGGCACCAATGTTTTCCTGTGGTACTGAACATGGTGTCAGTTAGTTGAAAAGGTCTGAGGAAATCAAGAGGCTTTTGTACTTATTATTGTATGATGGCAAAATAATGTTTTAAGTAAAAATAATTGGGTTTCTGCCAATTATTTCCTAACTTTATCGGTTCCTTCATCTTATCTATAATGTGAGAGAAAGCTGTGAATAATCACCATCTCTTTGAGCCCGAGGTGCTAAAAAAGTGCTTGTTTTTTCTCACCAACAGGCCAAAAATGTCAAAATATTAATAAAAGTACAGACAAAAATAGCTAAGTCCTCACATACAGTATGTGATTCTGGAAACAGCAATTTGTCCTAATTTGTCCTTGACAATAACTTTATTGGCCAGCATCTATCAAAATAGTTGCAGTGTGATTTTCTGACTAATCAATGAATCGCCTTGTCTAGGTTCTATTGTCTAAAACTTTTCCAAAAGACAAAAGAAATGTGTCTTTATAAGTGTCTTGTGTCTGACCTGTGTGTGCCTTCATTGCAGGTTTAAGACTCCTTTAGTTCAGCCATGCTCTGCCCCCCCCTTGCCTCACAGGATTTCTGTTATTGCTTTTTTCCTGCTTTATGCTCTCCCATCATGCCCCTGGGTGTGCATGGCTCTTTGACAAGCGTGGCACATCTCTCTTGACTGTGATGCTCTTTGGCAGAAAATCAATACTCCACCTCTGGTGTGATATGGAGATAAGACTGTCATAATCCTGATGTTGTGCCTTTGTGGACTCTCATTCTGCCTCATAATTGCAGTCAGTGATGTCCTTCACTGATATCATTGTTGTTGCAAAGGCAGGAACTGCAGTTAATGTGTACAAACTGAATGTGTCTGGTCAGAAAAAAACAAAGTTTCTAACAAATACTATAGATTTTTCAGTCAACACTGAACAGCCTGTCAGCTTTTTTAATATCAGTCCACTTGATATGATATAAAAATACTATTATCCAGCCCCCGAAGTAGCCACTGAAGAACACAAGAGTGGAAAATGTTACTCAGGTTATTGATCTGTCTGTGTCTGTGGTCTCTCTTTGTTTCTTTGTCCATGATTTGAGCTTTAGATTGGTTTGTAATGTCTAAATTTGACCCATAATTTGTATGTGATTCAAATTGTTTTGTGTATTTATACAATATATAT
Source organism: Diplodus sargus (assembly GCA_903131615.1). Lineage (NCBI taxonomy): Eukaryota > Metazoa > Chordata > Actinopteri > Spariformes > Sparidae > Diplodus > Diplodus sargus. The sequence continues at coordinate 2,467,120 of CAEMYA010000073.1, forward strand.
GGTGCAGTATGTATATTTTAATTACTAAATCAGCAGGTCTCTCCATGATTTGCAATATCTTCAGGAGGAATGAACCTTTTCATAAATGGTATCTACTAAACTGGACAGATATTTGAAAGACATTACTATAAAGACCCAAAACCTTGTCCACAATTTCATTTCATTATTATCTTTGAGACTTGGCAGAGGGAAGAGGAGCTGGAGTAAGTACCTCTAAAATAACTGTTAAATCTTCTTATTCTCAGAAAATAGATTTTTCATCTGTACAAGGTGTTGGAGAAGGTCTTTTATCCCAACATTTCTTTTTTCTGTGACACCAAATACATTTGTTCACACTGCGTATTTAGATTCTGAAGTATTTTGTATGTTTTTAAGTAAAAATTCTGATATAATTACATTTAAAATTTTAATTACTGTACGGCCGACTGCAGTTTGAGTCACACAAGTGCATATTTGTAAGGACACCTGGAGTTTTTTCTTGCCATTTTTTTTGTGTCAAAAACAGGTTTTGTTTTTTGTTTTTTTATGGAGACCTCCAGATATTTCCAGCTATTTTTCTGGCAATATTTTAAGCCAAACTGTGATCTTTTCTTAACCCTAACCAAGTGTTTTTTGTGCCTTAACCTGAGCAGAGCACAGACACAGCATTGTGACAAGAGAGAAGGATCCCAAACAAATGTAAAGTTGTAAAATAAGGAAACATCTGGTTGAAGTTGTGTGTGGTTGAGCTGAAACATACTAACATTTATTCTTAAGATTCGGTTGTGCCACATATTCAGTTGAAAAATATTGTATTGTCTGGTCTGGTTATTGTGATGTTTTTTCATTGAAAAAATAACCTGGTTACTTAATAACGCATGCATGAAATGGTTAATCTAACCAGCCTCCTACTTAAAACGTTAATGTATTGCTGTCATTGTAAACCAGTTAAACATAAACACATCCACAGAATTACAAACTAAAGAAAGAAATTATTAAAGCTAAATTAACCCTCTAACTAAATGTTTGATAAACCTAATTTTTAAAGGGTTATGTGTTTTGTATTTCAGCAGCATTGAGGAACAATAACACAACCTTACTGAATAAAACATTCATTGTCATCTCCATGAGATGTCGTCACCTCTGTTTTTGTTTCACCCTTTTGTGTTCCACAGAATAGCTTTTGAAATAAATTTGCTTCAGGCATCACAAAATTACAAACCATGGGGCGTGTTACTGTAAACATATGGGTGGCATATAAATGAAACTGTCACTCCAGATGAAGTAGCTGCAGTTGAGACATTCAACCCCTGTCATCCGCTCTGTTTGAGATACAATTTTCCCTGTTCTGAAATTCAGAAGCAATGGTATTTTCTGCACAGCATGACACTGAAACTGAGGAAAATGAATTGAGAAGAAAGGCTATTTTGATTTTTCAAGTGGACTCAAGCTGGCATCGTTTTCATCTTATGAATGCATACATTTGCTCGGCTATTCAAATTTATTTAAAAATTGAAAAACCAGAGGGGAATCGAGAGTGATGCATCACAACTGTTGGTTCTTCTGGGTTTCTGTCTTCGTGCTTGTTGTCAAGGTTAAAGACTTTCCTCATCCGTTGGGAAGTTGGCTCTACAGGGTTTTATCATGGCTGAATATTCTAACTCCTTTGGCTTTGGACAGATGGATTCTTTGCGCTGCTTTTTATGGTGGGAATCGACTCTTTCTTTCCTTACCGCTCTCTTCACAGGCCTGTGTCCCTCCTCTGCTTGCCTTACATCTGCAGGTTGCCTCTTGGTCTGATAAGCTCAGGCAGAGCAAAGGCTGTGGGTCACTCAATCAGCACTCTCTGCATGCTTTCAGTGCCTGCTCTCCCTTTTTTCTCCAAAGGCAGAGGAAACAACCTCAAGCTGCCCACCTGCCAGGAGGAAATGAGTCACAGACAACCCCTGGACTTTTCCCAGAGGCTATTCTGTGGCTGTGCTCCAAGGCCACTGGCAGAAACTGTCTGGCCTCATAACTGCCCTGAAACATGAGTCAAAGCAGCTTCTACTTTGTGTAATTTATTTTCCTAAAATGGTTTAGTTATATTTCAAAGTACAAATTAGACAAAGGTAATTGTTATTTATCCTGTAAATTGTTCCCTTCTATGAAATTTCAGAAAATAATGAAAAAACAATTGTTATAATTTCGTTATAAAAGATAACTTTTTAGTAACGGCTGTTGTTTTTATTTAAGAGTAGCAAATCTTCACATTTGAGAAGCTTGAGCCAACAAATATTTGATATATGTAGCAACACCAGTGCCATGGCTCCAAGGGATGGCAGTGTACAATTTTATACAAACATTCATGGAACCCAGATTATGTATTTGGCACCAGATTTTGTACAGATGTTCGTGCTTAGAAACAAAAAATCCCATTGACTTTGGTCTTGGCTTGATGTTTCATCCAGCTGCCAACAACAGGTTAACAACGTTTTGGCTTATGGCAAAATAATTGCAAAAGTAGTGACATTCCCATTAACCTGTGCTGTACCTATGCTAAGGTAGGAGTGGGCATCAAATCAAAACACAACCTTGCATCATTATTAAGCATATCTGTCTAAATTGTTGTCAAAATATCTCATAACATTAATGTGAAATCTGGACACAATCTTTTAGACAGATTTCACTTGTTCCATTGGCGGTTTATTTCTGTGCAGGAGATCTCTTGCATTCATTGTTTTTACTTGTTTTTGAAGTGTCTTTTTTCCCAGTATTTCAGTCAGCTAATTTATTAGTTGTTTCAGCACCAGTATATAGTGACTTCTGTGCTTGTTACAGCCACTGTGTACAACAGAGAAATTGGGACTTCCCGTATTAAATAAGACGAATGAGCCGGCCCCTGCGTTCTTCTCATCTGCTTTGTTAGTCCAATGTGGAATTTTCTTAATTGTTCCTTCAAGCCGCCACAGACTGAGCAAAGACTTGAGGCCAGTCAGTAGAACAGAGCAGGATTCTTTAATTCCCTAAGGTAATCTGGAGGGCATTGTTCAAGCTGAAAAAGTTGACTACTGTAATCCTCGTCCTCTGAGGTTTTAAGGGGTTTATTCAAAAACAGTCTGATTACCCGAGAGCGCAGACCTGAGCTTTCTCCTCTCCACTTCCTTATCACCGCAGCAGCACAAATGAGTGTCGCCTCAGCCTTCTGCAACACTCAATCAGCTTTGTGTTGTACAGGTTTCCAAATGGGAAAAGTTGATGTAGTGGTCACCTGTCTGACAGTCCTGTGCACCGCCTTCTGTAGTAGTGAGGAGCTGTCATTGCAGGCCGTAGTCTCTAAGAGAAATCATTTGAGCTTGGCTGGAGATGAGGAGAATGGAAGGGGCCCACTTAATATTCACAGAGCAGTAGCACAGTGAATGGAAATGAGTAAGAGAGGGTGAAAAAAGAGAGAGGGAGGGGGCGCAAAGAAAAACACAGACTGAAACAGAATGCGAAATTGCAGGATAGAATTGGCAGCATGGCAGTGGAAACAACTTATTTTACAAATGCTAATAATGAAGATGGTGTGAGGACATCGAGTTAGTGAGGCTGAAGATCTGCGGCCACTTGCCGACTGCCACCAAACTCATCTTCACGTGAAGCTGGAGAAAATATATACAGGATATGGAGTTGTGTACATAACAGGCTGTGCAGGGAAGTGCGGTTGATTTCAGCATGATAATGATTCCGTATGTGGTTGTTTTGGAAAGAAGGAAGCATCATTGTTCAAATTGGCCCACAGCAGTTTCACTGCAGGTTTGAAAGCGCTGAAAAGTGTGCCGCGCTATTATTCCCCTCCTCTTTCCACTCCTACTTTTCTTGCTACATTTAATGTTAGCTGTTGGTCTCAGCCGTCATGTTTCCCTCACCGGTCTAAGCTTTCATTGAATGCAATAAGACCAGTGAGGTTGGTTAGCCTGCTTGCTGCAGACAGGATGCCAGATTCATTGTTGAGGTTGGAGCAGAACAATGCTGGGAAGGATATCCTCTCATTTTCATGGTCACCTAGGGTGCCCAAAAAGCGTGGCTGCTCGGAGAAATGAGTCTTGGGGCTCCCACTCGTCCCCCTCCACCTCACTCACCCACTCACCCCCGCCCGTCGCTGCGCTAAATTAGAACTGCCCATCTTCCCTCTCTCCCTCTTTCTCTCTCGCTCCATCTCTCTCCTTCACTCCTGAAGTTACAGGGGAGAGGAACAAGAGGAGGTGTCAGCTGACTACCCCCCTCCAATCAGATAAGTTCTGATGGAAGTGTTTAGCAGCTGCTAAGATCAGATTTAGCCGGAGGGAGGGAGGGAGGGAGGGAAGGAGAGAGGGAGGGATAGAGGTAGCAGGAGCAGGAGCCAGCCAGTGCAGCGTGGCTTCACACCGGTAGGGAGGCATGACAAGTCGGGGCTTGGTATCATGGACGAGTCCAGCATTCTGAGGAGACGAGGGCTACAGGTAGGCGAGCAAACGTTAGCTGTGTTTATGGAGCTGGAGTCTGTGTGGGTTAGAGCTGCAGGGTGACTTTGTACTGGATGTCTTCGTGACTCGTGAAGCTCCCGTGTTGCTCTTTTAACAGAACACAGTCAGGACTTTGAGACCTTTTGGTTTTCACACTTGGCAGTACAGAGTGGGCAACGTTCTGGCTCTGCGAGCGCTTGTGTCCTGCATGTGAGAGAATCTCTTGGCAGAACTGTGAATACATTCTTTTAGTAGATGTACTGAAGAGGATCATTAAGATTTTTTACAGAGCAAATGTCTTAATCTGCACTCCTTGGAAATAATAACAGTAGAGAAAGATTTGTGTCCGAAGAGTGCTACTCAAATCAGCCTCAAATCATTTGTCACATTTTATCTGCAGGGAGAGTGAAAGTATTTATGGAGCTGGATTGATTATGGTCTGTTAACGGCTTTACTTTTGCCTCATTTACTTTTCATGATGATGGAGTGCACATTCAGGCTTTTGACTCACAGTCAAAAGTCATAATTTAGGTGTAAGCTGACAAACAGTCCTAACAAATGATGATCAAATTACGTTGCCATCACTCTGAGATATAAATGCAGGTGGAAAGGGAGGACGGAGTGTTCTGAAATATGGAACTGCTTATATTTTAAACAACATGTCATGTCATTTTTAATCCAGGACCTTTTCAGATACTAATCATATCCTCCAGACGAGCTCACAAACTGTGCAGTAGGTGTTACATTAAAGCCTAAATTGAACTTGATTTATAATTTTGCTCGCTCCAGCTTGGACCACTTACAGAGTAATTGATAAACATGTTTAAAAGGAAGCCTTTTTTAAATTCAGCTCAAACTGCTGTGTGTTTTGAATCACAAATGCCCCGTGATCCATTGTATGTGTCATTTGTTTTAATTAGGCAGCACTGTGGCTGATGAATTAATCCAATAAAACTGGGTTTATGCTCCAACGTTTATTTCATGATAAACAAAGGTGAGTTTTGCTTGTTTGTGAGCAAATTTCTCAAAAATCTCAATGTTTTATTTATTTAGCCGTTGAGCATTTCTTTTTGTTTTCTTTTTACAGTGAGGCTGACTTTCATGTTCACAAATTTGGTGTCAATGTGTTCCTCTGTGATTTAAGAATCTTTCTGACAATTAACTGATATTTAATTTATGCTGTTGGGATTTTTTTGAAGGTCTTAATGAATTTCTCTGCAAAAACCAATAAAGAAAAAATAATTTGTAATTGGATTCATCAAAAAGCTTCCAAACAGAAATTTTGTGCACCCTAATCTCTCTATCCCTTTGATGGACACCTCCTCCTCCCTCCCTCCCTCTCTTTCTTCCACACAAGACTTCTTTATTCTCCTGAACACGCACTGCCTACACCAGACACAACGGTCGCTCCTGTGGCTCCGACTTTTGCATTCAAAAGGAAACACGGAAGTTAGTTTGTCAGGCAAATGAATGTAGCGGGTTCAGCTGCACAGTTTCCCATTCATTCTCAGGCAGGGAAGAGATGACATCACTCCAGTCAGACCTTGTTTATGTAGAGTGGATTAAGAACTGGACTATTTACAGTACAGAGGCTGTCTGTGGTGTTGCCCTCAGGGGAAACATGTTGACACAGCTCAGCATTACATGAGTCTTTAGGCACAATGTTGCTTCTTTTTTCTTATCGTCATATGAAATTGATATCTTGGAAAAACTGTTTAAAGGGCAACTACCCCAGTTTTACACATCAAAGTGTGTTTCCAGGTCTTGGGGTACTCCTGCATTTCTTTAAAAAAAATAAAAACAAAGTAGTAAAAAGCTACTAGCTTTTGTAAAGCTGCATGTATCTGATAAACTCCCTACACTGATGTCACTCAGTGGCCAGTTGCATTGTGGTTAATGTAGGTAATGTGATAAAAATAACAGGACTCATTATGAGCAGTTTGATCAAAATCGATACAGCAGAACCAGAGATATCACCTTATTATTCCACAAATTTTAATTTTTTACAAACTAGTGCCTGTATTACAAACAATTCAACTTTGCAACAGAGTGACATCATTGATGAAAGGTATAGATCTTCTTTAATTTACTGCAAAAAACAAGTGTATTTTTGCACAACTATCAAATATTTATGCTCAGTGTGTTTACTGGATCTCATTACAAAATGGAACTTAAATCAATAACCAGACAAGTTGAGAAGCAACATTTTCAAAAAATATTCAAAAGGAGATAAAAAAAACAACATTCAAATCATCAGCCGCAATTATTTTGTGCACTGTTGCAAATTTGCATAACTGGAAAATGCTTAATATGGAAAGAATCCTGTAATCATAAACAATAAAACGCCAAATCATCGATCATGATGAACAAGAAGGGAGAGTTTTAGTGTTCATGCTGATGCTTAATGGATGCGACAGCGTGCAGAATTTATTTTTAGATGTGTTGAAAACAAGCACAGTCTAACGAACAATGCAAGGGAGAATTGTTACCCGTTATTAGAACCATTAATGAGTGCTTTAAATAAAGTTCTCAGCTAAAGTGTGTGTGTGTGTGTGTGTGTGGTTCAGCTCAGTTCAGTAGAAATGTTTGTCAGCATTGTGAGGAGCACATTAAGAAGCATAATGAGATCGAGGTATATGTTTATGATGCATTTCACTTTATTTTGTAGTTTCGGTAGTTTTTATGAATAAGAATAAGTAAAGAATTGGCAGTTGATTTAATGCACTACAAAAATAAAAGTAAAAGATTGCTTCCATGTTTTCTGTAGGTTAGTAGATTTGTTATCTTTGTGTGTGTTACACTGTCAATTCTAAGAAATGTAAATAATTGCCATACTATACTGCTGGTGTTTTTTTAAGATCACCTCATTTATATGTCAGTGCATCTGATGTATCTGTCATGACAGTTCAACAAGCATCTCTGCTCTGATGATTTCCTCTAGTTTATCTTTTGTGTCTCTCGTCTCACCAGGTTTGAGGGCGCACAGCCAACATGTTCCCTCATTACATAAAATTTGTAGGATTTATATAGATTTTAATGATGCCTATAGCAGCCACGCACACCCTTCATCTTAATTAGACGCAGGCTGTCAGACACTGCCGCATTGCATTGTGTGCTTTACTGTACTTTGTGACATCTAACACTGCCTCATAATAAAAGGTAGCCATCCTGACGAGTGCAGTGACATTGTGAGCCTCTAAAGAGCCATTCATGTGGAGTTGTGAGAGCCTGGCTGATAAAACGTGATGGTAAAACACAAGAAATGCCATCCAATTGCACGTTTTTGAGCACTTTTTTGATGGCTGACCCATAAATTTATATTGGTATCCAACAACAGGTAAAAAAATTGTTTCTCTCATCAAATTAGCACAAAAAACAAGAACTCAATGGAAATACATTCACTACTGATGCACCAAAGAAAAGCTCTCATCTGGGAGGGACAAGTGAATAGGCCAGCCTTTCTTTACTGAGAGGACATCAGCAGCCTCCCTGCTGAAGTGTCCTTGTGCAACATGGTGAGTTTCTATCAGCTCCAGTGGGTCTTCATTGATGCAGTGAAAGAGGTCAGATTCGAAGATTAAGTTCACCTTGAGGAAGAATAATCACAAAAGATAACCTCCGTCATCACTGGTGAATCAAATTGGATAGATTATAATTCCAGATGCTTACTGTTGAGTTTCAGCACATTTGTAGAAGAGCAGACGTACAATCTCTGCATAGTTTGCAAGTGATTTAGCCAAATGGATGACTGCTTTTGACTGCAACAGAAGAGATTCCAGTATAATTAACAATATTTACATAAAATGAAATGTTGGTAAACAAAACTGTTGGTAATAGTGTGTAAAATTGTGTCCAATAGCAGCCTCTGGTGTGGATCTCAGGAGCTGCCTCATGTTTGCTCCTCTAGCAGACTAAAGCTGAATTAAAGTATTTGTTGATCTGGATTGCTGGGGATGGAACAAACCACTTACATTAAAATAACAGTATCTGTGTACACATCCTACTCTCAATCTGTCAGTTTTTATCTAGCAAGGACGTTGTGTTTTGGCCCCTGGTCATTTTGCTGGTTAGTCTGTCGGCAGGATTACACAAAGACTTCTTAAAAGATTTCCATGAAACGTGGATGGAGGACGGGTCTCGCTGCAGAACAGACCCCATTAACTCTTGGTGCAGATCCAGTTAAAATGAAAGATCCAGGGGTTATTCTGACATTTTCATTCATTTCTGGGGGAATGATGCATGAATCTGAATGAAAGAACTCTGCCGTATTTAGGTTCCCCTGAAAACTTGATGCAGATCCAAGTTATTTGTTACCTCATTGAGAAGTTAGGGCTGTGCAGCCTGTCGCCTGCAGCCCTTCATCAAACACCTCCTTCTTGTTCTTCCAAGGAAACTGGGGAGAACTACCCCCCAGACATATTTCAAACTGATCCGCTGTCAGCAAATGCTGAACATGACTGCTGTTTTGCTACGTAGACGGATTTTTGATGAACGACAGGAATAAGTGCTAAACTCTCTGAACAATGCATCTCCTGTGACTAGCCTACTTCAAAATAAACGTCAACTCACATTTCGCCAATTAAATGCTTTTAATGTCAAGCAGCAGCAGTAGAAAGTTGGGTTTGCATTAGCAGTAAATTAGCACAGCGCTCTACAGCGCATGTTCATACAAGCTGATTAGTCGTGGGAAAACTTTGACACTGCTGCAGCCATAAATGGTAACTGGTGATGGTATAATGATTTGGTATGAAGGGGGTGTCCTTGAAGTGCTTAGTCTTTCAAAAGCGAGGATGGGGCGAGGTTCACCACTTTGTGGAATACATGAGTGTAAGACGATGTTGGTTCTCTGACTCAGGAACACTTTATACAGCGGCTGTTGTTTAACACAGTTCGTTAGCAAGTGATTGCATTCTGTCTTTATTTACATTTCACACAGCGTCCCGCCTTCTTTGGAATCAGGGTTAAAAATTCACACCAGTACAATTTTTTTTTTTTTTTAATCTTGTCTTTCATTTGTGTTACAGAAATATTTATTACTGTTGTGTCTGTTGTTGAAGGCTACACAGTTTTACCTTCCACTAGATTTTACATCCTTCTGATGCTCTGTGAGGATACACTACCTTCTGTTCAAGCTGTAGTGACGTCTTCAGTAGTTTGGAGTCCTCTGTCATCTCCAGCTGTTCGTCCCTTCTGTTGTCTGAGTTTGTGCATCACTTCTGTCGTTTGCATTTGCTCCTGTCAAACATGAACAGTCACCAGTCCACATTTAACAGTGAGTGAAGACATAAGTACATTGCGAGTGACAGTTACCAATGTTGCATTTTTACAAACATAATGTCATTTGTTCCAGTGGCAATTAACAACTCTGCGAAATAAACAGTGATATATCACCAAATAGTAATAGATGTTGTCGGATACAACAATATGAGACACATACAAAAACAGAATCTCACATGATTAGGCATATTAACTGTCATCAGCTAAAGCTACTTTAACATAACTTCTAACCTGCAAGTATCAGGCTATAGCTGTGAATGTCTCCTTAATCTTAATTTATTTTGACTGTAGGTTCCATTATCATGGCATTAAAAGATGCTCCTCATTAAAAAAACAACAGCAATCATCAAATTACGACACCATTTTTCTCATAGTCGGTCTTGAAATTAATTGTTTCCCTTGTACAGCATTGGACGAGGCACGGGATTAAGTATTTATGACACTTAACATCCTGCTACAAGGAGAAATGTGAGGATGCCAACAGATTTAATCAGCCAAGCTTTCTAACAGTGTCTGTGTGCTTTGCTGTTGAATCTCCCCCTGCTGGTAGAGAAATCAATATCTTCTTTTTACATTGAGCTGGGCATAATGGTGGAAGATATTACTTCAGACAGTGGGTTTAAATTGACTGATGTAGCTGTCATGGTTGATACATATCAGATGCTTACACATAGTTTCTATATGGTCCAAATTTAGGACATTGACTGTTTATAAATGTCCAGACTGTCTGCAACCTAAAGATTCTTCAGTCAGTTTTGTATTTGTTGTTTGCTGTATTACACATGTGTTGGGAGCAGATAGCCAGCTTCATTGATCTATTTGACCTCTCCTAATGTCCACATACACTTGATGTCTCTGACTTTGAAGCAACGTTCAGGTCAGATGAAGGCTAAGATTTGATTCTGAGTCTTTAATTAGGACCCTTTTGTTATTCCCATGGCCGTTCTAAAACAGTTGCTTCCTCTATTTATCTAAAGAATAAATGTGTAATAAATGTACAAGAAGTCTTATTTCTTAAACCTAACGTCAAACAGGACGGTACCTAGTTGATGATGCATTGCTTTGCATTTGATCTGCTCAAGTTTTGTAGTTAAATACAACCTCATGTAATCTTATACATAATATGAACAAGATCAGCAGCAATATATATTATAGTTTGAGCTGATATCCATATGTAGCTATCGAGTCAGATGAGATCTGAAAAGAAATTGATCGTGCATCTCTACATGTGGCCAAAGGCAGCAGTTTGCTCAGTGCTGGATAAGGGTTGCCAATACTAAATCAGAGAGCCCTTAATTACAAGATTGTTAGGTAGATCTGGTCAGCGATCCTCAGTGAACTCTGTGGCACACTTGATAATTACAGACAAACTAGAATCCAGATGCCACTGGAACACTTGGGGGGGTTTACCTTCCTTTACTGTGATGTCATTTAAGGTGCTGATCTGACGACATGTGAGAATTGGGATTTTCCTGCCACTCAGCAGCGAACTGCAGTCAAACCAAGTACACTTTTGATCTTGAGATGTAGGAAAATCCAAGATAAATCAAGGGGAATTATTGATGAACTATTACACATAGGCCTTTTTACAAGAGCAGTCCCACAGCTTTGATGTGGTGTCTTGGAGATGAAATGTTGTTGCTAGAAGTCATTCATTGACATTTACCCCGAGGAATAATAAGCTATCTCAGGTCAGCTCTTGAACACTGAGAAGATAACTGGATAAACTAATGATTAAATCCACAAGGTTTACTTTTATCACCTGTTTGACTTCCTGACGGCCAACTTTTACAGATGAAAGGTTTTCATGCAATTACTCTCAGTTTGTGTTACCCATTTGACAGGATTTAACCTCCTTAAGGATCATAAAATTTAATGGAAACACTTGTATTTATGTTCAGCCTCATGCTGACTTTGAAAAACACACGTCAAGGCTTTTCATTTGTACACAGACCTCAAGCCTTTAAGTGTTGGCTTGATGAGTGCAAGGTTTTTATTTTGTCGTAAAGATAGTTTTTGAATATTGGTCAGAATTCTTTCAGAATATGCTGAACCAACAAAAAGGCCAGTAAATAATTTGATTGGAAAGAAAAGTGCATCACCGGAAGCTTGAGTAAGATTTGTTTCTCATACATTTGTCGGCAAAGGATATGTTTTGTACTACACAGCATGTATAAACTTTCCAAAGAGAATCAAATGACCGTAAAGTTATACATCGAAATCGAAAATTGTAAGTTAAAGTCTAAATGCACAAAAAGTATGACATAAAGGTACTACATATATAGGTCCAATAAGAGCTTTTCAGTGAATTGATTTCTCTGGTTTTGGTTTTGGTGCTTTTGATTTTTAAGCAATGTGAGTCTGAAACACTGACTGTGACATTGGCACAAAGCTCAGGCTCCACTCTGACTCTGAGTACATTAATAAAAGTGTCTGTAAGGGATAATAAAAGAAAGAGGTGAGGACCACTGGCTGTTAAAGGGAGAAAAGATAAATGTTTCCATGGTGTCTGCTAATGCTACTGAGGTTAACCCCGAAACGAAATATCACACCATTAAAATCCTCCATGTTCTTTAACCCCACAGTGCAGCACATTTGTCTCCCCCCTCTGGCAGCTCTTGCAGACCAGTCATTGCTTGTTGACGTAAAATGCATCACCACAGATTTTACAGATAAAACAGTGAAATACAGAGAGATCTATCTGCCAGTGATGGGCTTAATTAACATTGTGTGAACTCATTTGTAGCGGGGTCCCACATAGCAGGTTTAAGTTGGAATCCTTTAGGTTTCAAAACTGGCTGATTTGGCGACACCTGTGGCCATTTGTGGTAACAGCAAGAATTATTTGATACAACAAGTCCCACAACTTTGTCAGAAATGCAACAGGACCGCAAAATGTTGGTACTAACGTTGGGCCGATAAGACGATGCCAACTATTGTAACATTGTGATTTAAAGGCACCCCAACAGAGAGCGCAGTCTGAAGTTTGTTGCTACTCAATGCACAAATGCTACATTTTCACGTTCCGTTCATTATTTTCTTATTAAACCTGCACAGTTAAGTGAAAACAAGATGCTTGCTGAGGTGGACTTGGACATGTGCAGCCTTTCACCTGCAGAAAATGTGCTCATCTTGTTTTGAAGAAGCATTTTTTAATGTACCATTGCTGTCAGTGCTGACCTTGGACTTATGTTAATTATTTATAGTTCATTTAATTTATTTAAAAGAGACGGTGTACAGCGCAAACATAAAGGTCAAGACTTGATGCACCGTACCAGATTATAGCTTCAAGCTTATTCACATTTGTGGTCCCTCGGTAGCTCAGAGCGGAGACACAGCACATTCACAAACCACGCAGAGTAAAACCAGCATACAAAGTCATAGAAATAAAAAATGTATAAGACGAAGACACACACTAGCACCACAAATGTATATTTGTCAAATAAAAGCAAGTGAGATGAAACATCAAAATCAGTGAGTGCACAGCTGAGCAGAATTTTGCATGATTACATGCATGTGTTGTGTTGTGTTCTGTTAATTGCTTTATGCGTGACAGCCATTTTTAATCCCACGTGGGAGCAGGGGACCCTGCAATGAAAAGTACTGAATAGAGAAATATTTAAAAATGAAAATTCACACCAAAACACCACAAATAAATAAATAGATTGGGTTTGTTTCCGATGTCTGCTCCATCCTGCTCCTGCTTTACTTATACTAGAGACAAAACCAAACTTTATTCGTAGGGAGTTTTAATGTTTGTGTGTGTTTTTTGATGTGTCTCACCACTCTATTTCATTAAAACCATATCACACAGTGCACTTTGAATGCGCTCGCCGTCAGTAATGGACCATTTTCTCGACAAAAGCTTTGCTTATTCAGAAAGCTACAAGTATCAAGCATGAATAAGTGAAGCGAGACATCTATTTCCCTTTATGTAAATATTTTATTGAGCCGTGAATTGTATTTAACGTGAATACATGTTTCTCAGTAAATTGGTTTGTTATCGTCATGTTTTTGCTCTCAAATTGTCTTTGGACTTCACACTGTTATTTGGTGTGTCGTGATTGGTGGATATCCAATCCTTGTAAGTCATTCCCTGCTGGTAATTAGTGTTGTGTGAGCTGTGGCCATGTCTCCCAAGGAAACTCTCTGCCCTTGGTCTTGTGTAGGCAGCAGGGGAAGTCAGACATTAAGCCCTAATTGATAGCAAAGGGAGACTGGGGCTTAGCGCTTTTTCTGCTGACTGGAGCAGCCAATACACATCAACCTAATGTCCTACACTGTTTGAGACAAAGGACCTCACCCTTATCAGGTAGTTATGAGACAATGAAATGTCTAATGATCAAATCAGTGGGATTTGTTTTCCCAGAACAAAATGGATCCAAAGCCAGGTTATTTATCAGTGCTCTTTTACAGTGAGAGGACAGATCCAGTGGGGAGCGATTTGGAATTATCTGAGCTGGAGAGCTTTGTCTTTGTTTCACACTGCTGAGATAAAAGAGCACAGGGACATGTTGTGCACGTGATAAAACAACCTGCTTCTTAACAAGAAACTACTGTGATTAACAAACAGTTGCATTGAGTCTGAAGCGATCTGTACACAGTGTGCTCGTCTGTCACTGTAGCGCAGGTTGGTTGCTTGGCTTTCCAGGTGTCACACCAACGATGCAGCAGCAGCATCGTCTCTGCTCTGATGTATTTCACTTATTCGTCCTAACAGCTGTCAAAGAAACATGGTCTTTGGAATCTTAAATGGGTCAGGGTTCATTTTAATTTCCGGAAAGAGCTGAACAGCATCTTTTGAGGTGTTCTGTTGAGTCCTTACAGCTTCACAAACACAAATGTTAGGTTCAGTCTCTGGTCTAAAATTACCAGAGCAAATTTACCCAGCGACGGGCACAAGTTGAATGGTGTGTTTTTTTTTTCTTAAACTAGCTTATTCCTTAGTGCGACCCCTTCTTCTCCATATAGATCCATGCATCAATTTCTAAAATTGTGTCCAGTTGAATGGAAATGAACAGAGGCACCTCTCTGGATTTTTACAAATATCCACCAGATACATGCAGAAATAGTTGTTGAGATTGAAGACTTAATCATTATGTTAACACACTGAGTCAGAGTCAGTTAATGACTCCAAGGACTTTGCAATATTGCAAATGTTTGCCAGCAGTTTTATCCCTTGAGTAAGAAGCCTGTGAGGAAGCATAATCCTCAAGAAATCAATGAGGGCATTGTTGGTGCTATTAAAGCCTGACCTCGTGTAACTCTGCCGTCTGTGGTTAGTTTCAGCATCATGTATATAGTCTGGTCATTATGTAAATTGAGTAAAATAAAATAAACATACATAAGAGCAAGAACAGATTGTAAAAGTATCATGAGAACTTAAGTTTACACCTCATTTAGACAAGGTAGGAAAACTTTATGCAGTATATCAATTACAGCAAATGTTATTGGGAAGAGCCTCATCCTTTCATAGCCTTCCTGTTCACTTGGCACAGCTGTTATGTGATTTTTAAGAGAACATTTTTAAATCCAGATGCTTTCTTTAAACTTCTTCCCAGTTCTCTCGGGATGTTTGAGTTACAGTTTCACACCTGCTCTGTGATCTCTTTCCGTATGGTGGCTATTTGTGAGGCTGTAAAGCCACTGCCGCAGCAGCAGAACCGTCTGCTGTCAATGTGGTTTTAACGGTCTTCGTTGATTGTGGCTGTATTCAGACCAAATCAAAAATGCCAGTCCTCTGATTCATTTTAGCATGGGTTGTGTCATTGGGGGCCGGAAAAGATCGCAAAGGCATAAATCCGAATCAGCGATCAAACTGTGTGGCCAACAGCATTATTAATAATCCTATTACATTATTGTTAAGTGGCAAAAGCAATGCAACACAGCTTCACAATTCTGTTAATGTATCAACAATACCTTAAGTGGTAATTTTTTGTTTGAATAATAAGGTGCTCAGGCAGCAGTATCTAGGAGAAGTATTAGAACCACCAATTAGCCTGAAATAACAGATGGTTTATTCCGCACTGCATCATATATCCAGAATTTATCCTCCAGTCTAATGAGGAAAACTTTTTCATTTTTAAGAAAGTATAATAGCCCCATTAGTTGCAAACATCAGAAATGCAAAAAAACTTCACTTTTTAAACGTATTAAACTGCAATAGATGTGTATACAAAAATTGTCCGCAATCGCCTTGAATCTGAATAAAATGAACACATTTGCTTCTTGTTGTTTTAAAAAAAAACAACACAAATACATGGGTATGATAAAGATTTTGTTTGATTTATCAATGATAGTGTTGCATCAGTAACCCTGTCAATGTTGTAACTTGCGTTTTATATTAAAGTTCTTATTTTCTGTGCTTACACTTCTTCTCTTTTCATTTGCAGAAAGAGCTGAGTCTTCCCAGAAGAGGCAGTTTGTAAGTACTCAGATATCTGCTACATAAAAGCATCTGCTGTACACTGGTGATTTGATAGTTGTTTAAGAGGAAACCATGTAATAAACCTCCAGCTGTCACGCTACCTCTTAGATTATTAGTGCAGATACTCAAATAATCATTGTATAAAAGTTGATGTTTAAAGTTACAAGTTTGAGCTTTGAGCTTTTTAAAGATTTCATCTGAACTGCATGCCAAAATGAATGTGACGGCTGCATGATCCAGTTGAAATCAGTACTATCTCTCTGTTTATAAAAAAAAACGCACCAAGAATCAGACTGTCAGGGCTTTAAACCCAATACTTTTTATGCCGGTTTAGTGTACGTCTATTAAAAAAAAACGGTGTATACAGTTTGCATTTTTAAATGCACTGGTGTGGGATTATTTCTTCATATGAGTTGATATGCAAGTTCAGGTATCTGAATCGGTATCGGGAAATAAAAAATGCTATCGGAACATCTAGAAAGTTTTTAAATAGAGTAGAAAAGAGTTTATTTTCTTCTTCATGGTGAAATTTGTTAATCAGTGCTTTTCTTTAAATAGTCCAAGTTGTCATTAGAAAGAGAGGATCTGAATTTGGATGGTCAGATTTCTGTTCAGCGGGTTATTAAAGCTGATGCTCAGCCATTGACGGACACAGCTTTTAAGCTAGATGAAGGCATAATAGACTGCCCTGAACATTGATTTTGGTTTAGTTTGATGGTGCAGGAAAAACATTTACCCATGACACCTTGCAGCTCTCGGTGGCACCTTACCAGAGGGGGCACCTACTGTAATAGAGGTGAGCCATTACTAACAGGCTGCAGTGAGAGATCGCCAACCCGCACCAGTTTATATTTAGAGAGCTGGAGCCGCCAGGGACCTTGGTAACCATAGTAATAGTGTTTGGATATGACAATGTTGATAAAATTGCTTCAGATTAATCAAAACTGCTTTTTGTTTGACAAGCTGATAGAATTCAATTGGGTAGGACTGATTTGTCACCTTAAAAATGAGAAAAATAAATTAATGTAGTGGTATTTCTCATATTTATAAGATTGGTATTATAGCTGTCATCTCTGGCTGCTTTGTCGCTCATGCTTGATTTCAGTTTGTTAGACAGGATCAATTGTTGGTGTGACAGATGTAAGAGGCGAGAAGGGAATAAGATGACGCTTTTTACATGTAAACTGACACTGTTAATGATGCCTAATCTGGGATTGCCAGAATCTAAATCTATGTATCTTTAACTCACTAAAGAAAAAAAGGCATGGAAAAGGAATTTAAGTCTTTAAATGTTCGGAGCACTGAAATCTCACAGAGGTTTTCCTGTGACAGAGAGCCATCTACTGAACATTCAATGCCATGAACACGCTGGTTGGCATCAACATACCGGTTAATTGCCAAGGTCAGCCTTTTTCCCCAAACTCTTTAACTTTTGGCGGGGCATTTACTACCGTAATTCCCTTTCCACCCCCACAACAGTGATGGATTGTATGTTTTTAGATGCTGTCATATGTAAAGTTGTTTTCAACCTGAGCGATTACTGGAACCTATTTATAGGTTGACCTTAATAACTGGAAGTCTTGTGCTGTGTCCAATTAAATATCTGAAAATCAATCATTTGTATGTGTTGGCACCTTTTAAGGAACGCATTATTGGATGTACAAACATTATTTTGGATCCTGTTCAGCACAAAAACAGCCTGTTGTTGTTCTGAAGATCCAAAGCTGTCATGCTGCCCAGCTCCATCAGCTGTTTTTTTTTTTTTGCAACAGGATATCAAGGAGGAATTGTTGGCTGTGGATTCTGTTACATGGTCTTTTTGTAGTGATATTGAATTCAACAGATGCTGTCAACAACCATAGTTCATGAACTTGATCACCACAGATGAGGTTGTTGCTAGAGGTTAGTCTTTTCATGAGAGTTTTGAGCAGAAGTTTTATAGTTGCAGTCGTCCTGGAGTTTTTTTTAATACACAGTATTTTCTTCTTATTTTTTCACGGGTTCTGTCAGCATATGTTTTTGCTGAAGTGATCAGATACTAAATGATAACTTGTCCTGCCATTGATTTAATGGTTGGAAACCCAAACACCTGAGTGTTGCTTCAGCGGTGAAACGGTTCATCAGCAGAATCTCTTTGTGCCTGAAAGAACTGCTTGAATATCTACCTCTACCTCTGCACACCTAACATGCTCTCTCTGCTTTAAAAGGAGAAGAAAAAAATCCACTTTACCCCTGCAATGACCTCCTCAATCTGAGGCTTGAATAGTACCTCCTTTGTACATAGCCTTCAACAAAGCTAAATGAATAAGAATAAATGTTAATTTGTAAAGGTAATTTAGAATAGAATGAAAGTAATCATTTTGAGTTCAGCAACTGCCTATTGAATATTTGGAATTTCTTTGTTAAACTGGTGCAAGTAATGTTTTGTGCGATGAACTCAAAGGCTCAAAAGAAGCGAAGGCTCAACTGTGTTGAACTAACTGGCACATTTTCATGTTTCGCAATGGCGATCATTTTCTATGACCATTTGCATTAAGTTATAGATTTCAACTTTAAGGCTGTGCTAATCAATATTTAAAGTTAACAATAGAAATAAATCCCAATGCTCATGTATTCCCATAGAGAGACTCTGCTGTTTACTTTACTTTTGGCACCTCTGGCTGTAGAAACATTTGAATACTAGATGTTTTCCTTCAAATACATTTTTCCCCTGCTGAATGGATAAAAATGGCAATGTCATAAGTCAATACATTATTTGCTGTCATTATCTACTAATACTTTGCAATTACTTTGAGTATAAGTCTAGTGAGAGACCAGGAGAAGAGGGGAGATATTGGTCACTGTCTTTCATTCTCAACTACAAAGTCTCAAAAGACAACTTGAATAGTGAGTGTACCGACACGTTAACACACATATTTCATGCCGCTGATTATACTTTTACATCCAGATGTGAACTGTCAGCATTAAAGTCCACCAGAGAACTAAGGAGAAATGTTGGAACCCTGCTGAGATGACGAGGCTTCAGCTATACACAAACATATTTTGATATTATTCTAATAGTTTTAGAGATGCAGCATACCCAGACATATATCTGCTGCAGTTTTGCACATGATACAAGAGTGGATTATCGGCCTTGACGGAGCTCTCCAAGTGCCCTTCTAGTTATGATATACTGTGTGTCTCTTTTTATATCCTCTTCACTTCACTGCATATTCCAAGACACATTTTATGGCAGAGGGCATTGCCCCAGCACCCTGAAAAGACTGAAGTTATGTCTCATTGACTTTCAGAAAGAGGGAAAAATCTTCTTCAAGCCATCGGGTCCAGCACCATTTACTGACAGGAAGTCATGGGTCAGAGGTTTCTGCCAAACTGGCTCTATACACTGTCTGGCTTTTCTTTTGTTCTCCATTGTTCAAATATAACAGTCAAAGCAGGAAAATGAATCAGATAAAAAGATGAAAGATGGAAATGCCTGAAAGCACATCAAGCTGTGTATAGTTTCCTGCAAGTTTGTGGCCAACTTTGACCTGACCTGCTCTACTCGAAATACAACTCTTCTTCTTCTTCTGCTCCAGTTCCTGCTTGCCTCATCTTCTAGTTCTGCGGCTAGTGCAGTGTTTGGTGTCGTCTGGAGTGGCTGTTTCTCCTCAAACATGCTCATCATAATAAAGAATTCATTGGTACACTGGATGAGTGAGGGAGGCAGCAGCCGAGCGTTGTCTGTCTGATCTGCTTGCCTTGCCTCTCCCATCAGTCCAGTTTTAACAAAAGCATCATCGTACAGCTGTTAGCTGACTCATTGTAAACACATTTCTTGTAGTGTAATTTTCTCAACAGTGTGTTGTCTTTTGTCATGCAGTAGTTTATCCCCAGGCTGTTTCCTGCCAGTGAGTCACAGACTCATTTTGACTTATTGGGATCTTGAAGGTTTAGCAATAAAGCATCTGCGACAATGAGTGTAGATAAAGTCATTGGTGATTTTCCTAATGATAAGCAGTTGCCTCTGAGGTCGTTTAAATCCGTGTGTGCGTCATCATGCTTTATTACTTTGGGTTTAAAGGGAAAGTCCCTGAAGATTAAAATTCAGTCATTATCTACCCATAAACAGATGAAAGACAGGTGAAGTTTGGTAGTCTACACAGCACCTCTGGAGCTTCAATGCTAAAAAGAATCGCTGCATTCTACTGAACAACTGAAGTAGATGGTGACTTGTTTTAAAATGTGAAAAAAACAACAAAAAGCATAGAATAACTCCATACAGCTCGTGTATGTGTGATTTCAAAAGGGGTTGTGTCCACCTTTTTTGCACTGGAGCTGCTAAGCTAAAAGTGTGAGCGTGAGTGCACGAGCTTAACCACACATCAAAGGTGTTAATCACAATTTGGGATCTTGGGGCTGCTGAGGATTTGTTTTATGCCATACAAGCTATTTTATAGGCTTGGGCCGATATTGGATAATATCGAATATCATGATATTTGCCATCATATGCAGTATCTTCTCAAATATCAAACAGCTGTGTGATTCTTCTCCTGAGAGCAACTACGCTGTCGGTATTTTGATTGTTAATTATGAAATTATAGGTGTTATTTGACACCTGGCTGGCCCTCCTGAATTAGATATTTATCTGGGTAGAACAATATTGTGTGATAAAATCTGAGATATCGCCCAAGCCTACTGTTCTACTATTTTATTTTTGTTTTTGTTTTTTTTGTTTGTTTGGTTTTTTTTTCATATTATTTTTTTCTGGTCGTTTTTATACATTTTAAAACAATTCCCAAGCTACTTCGGTTTAACAGGATGCCTTGAAAATCTAGAAACTAAACTTGACTTTCCATCAGCTTGAGGGCGAATAGATAATAACAACATTTTCATTTTTAGGTGGATTTATCCTATCCAGTCAGACCCAACACCATACAGTATGCCTCTCTTATCTAAGTGCATTTGTCTTTGTTTGCCAGAGAGGTGAGATGTTA
Organism: Diplodus sargus; assembly: GCA_903131615.1. Lineage (NCBI taxonomy): Eukaryota > Metazoa > Chordata > Actinopteri > Spariformes > Sparidae > Diplodus > Diplodus sargus. Next base: position 2,488,245 of record CAEMYA010000073.1, read on the forward strand.
TAAACAAATTCCACTGCGACATGCATTTTTACTTCTTCCTTATTTTTCTATTTGCATGATTTATTCTATAAAGAGGAAATGAATCCAGGTGTGAGTGCACTCTGTCTTGCTGTACTCTGACTGACGTGGACTGGCAGGTAGTGCTGCAGTATGTTTTTCTTTCGCAGATGACATCATCCCTGGGCTTGTGGTGACTTTGCATCGTATAGCCCGTGCCTCGTGTTAGCATCCGTCAAGGTGACTGCGTGTTAGACAAGCAGACAAAATTAAGATTAAATTCATTACATTTATTTCTGCTATGTAGCAAGTCACCAGCTGGTGGGGGAATTGTGGTGCTGGTTGTGCTGGTGGGGGACACAAATGTGCATGTGAAGGAGCAGGGGGCGTGTATTAGGGGAGGGAGGACGGTGTATTGTCCTGCCTCCAATGCCCTCCGCAGGCGACTAAGGATCTCATTTGACAGCTTCAAGGTGGAACGTGGAGAGACCAAAACAAGAAGACAAGCCCCCCTTTTTTAACCCCCTCCCTTTTTGTGGGGGGAGAGAAAACCAATCCGTCTCATCGCACTGTGGTGGCTGGGTTTGGCTCTTTGTCAGTGCAGGGGGGGCGGGAGGCAGGCAGGCAGGCAGTGTGAATGCATATCATGACCACAATAGAGCAAACGAGCACAGTTCAGCCATGAAAGCCCAGCGGGAGAGGCTGAGAATTCCAGGGCTGACGCTAGAGTGAGTATTTTCCTCCGTTATCCTACCGGGGTGGCAGCTACTCCGCAGTGTGTGTCTCTGTGTCATATGTGTTACTGTCATTCACTGTTGCTTTAAGCTCTGTGCAGCGTTAGCATTAGCAGCAGCAGCATCCGCAGCAGGAAGTCTAATGTCAAATCCTTCACATCTAGGCAACAGCAGCAGACTTGTGGTTGTGAGTCTGTGTGTGTCTGTGTGTGTGTTCTGCATTTGTGTTTTCATGCACGTGTGTGTGATGGACAGACAGATAACGTGTCAGGCAAAAGGAGTGCCGCAACTGCATAACATGCTTTATCTGCTGCCGTGACACAGTCACACACAGAGCACACACAGGACACACACACACACAGTCATAACACACCTATGATGAGGCAGTGTTTTGTTGGATGTGATCAATATGGTGAAAAGCAGTAAATCACTGATGGCTGTGTGTTTACATGGCAGGTTTCCCCTTTTGTGAAAGCCTCAGTCGTTTGTTTGACGTGAGGCATTTTTTTGTATTTAGGTCAACAAGGTATTTGTTATGGTTCCCTCCATCTGAGGCTTTAGAACCTGCAGCAGAAAGAACGTAATTAGTAGCGTGAATGTTCGCTCTAAAACCATTACTTCTATGCAGATTTTGGGTCACACTGACAAATGCTCAAAAAAGAAAAAAAGGTGCAGTAATTAATTGATAATTGTGTTAGTATTTATTTACAAACTATAGACATAGAGGTATAACTCACTGCTCTATCCAACATGTATGCAATTTTCTGCAGTAAGGTTGGTAATTCCCTATATTTTTCTAATTATCAACAAATCCCATGACAAGACCAAAAACGTCATTGTCCATCTCTCAACACTAACTGACTCATCGAGCTTGTCTCTTGCTCTCGACACCAAGCCCATTCGTTCCAATTGAGGATGTAAATCTCTGAAAGTGGGTCACGAATATATACTTTAATTTTTGAGATGGCTGGGCACTGCAGTTTTCTTTAACGTGAGGAAACAGTGCATTTGTCAGGGACTATTTTCATCAGCCTATTAATACACATTTGGTTTGCGAGGGAGTATTTATTATAGCAGGATGGCGTACGTTAACCTGACATGCCAAATGGTGTATTCCACAGAAACCTTGTTCAAAGGAGGAAAGTATACTTGGCGGGTGATTGGACGAACAGTCTATCATTGTCTATCACAGGCTAACTTCAACCAATCCAATCAAGCGTAAGAGAGTGCTACCAAAAAAAGTCGGCTGGTAAATCAAACTCTCAACGAAGCCAGTCAGGAGAAGATGGAAAACATCTTATCCATCAAGGAAAGCCGTCAGTGCCGTTCTTTTCTGTTATTTTGATTAAATAAAATCGTCAGTACTGATGTAAGCCAAAGGAAAAGCGCCAGTTTTCATAGTGGCCAAACTGTGTTATGACAATGTCATGTGATGCACTTCTCTCGCTGGTCATCACACCTAAACCAGGCTTGCAGCAGCCAGTAGTTCCTCAAAGGATGCTGACTGGTTAAACCATTGTGTGATTGGCTACAAGCCTGAATCCTGGCAAGATGGATTTGCCGGATCACTTGAAAACGAGTATCGACGAAAATTAACTGCAGTGGTCATGCTCATCTCACGAAAGAAAGATGTCAGTCAGTGCAGTACTGTGGCTCATTGCTTTGTTTTTAATAGTTTATAGGACACAATGGAGCGATCAAGTACAGAGGAAGATATATCCGGCTACACAGACACTACATGTAGTAGGATCTTTTTGGTCTGTTCATTGGATTTATTAAAAATAAGAATAACATTGAAAAGAAAAACCAGACTCCTCCTTTTAGAAACTGAATTCTAGAGCGTCACTGCAGTGAAAGTTATTCACCTCTATATGACCTAATGCTCTGCAGTGCCACTGTTCAGTGTAAACAGGGCTCAGTCTATGACATCACATTGGCAAAATGCAAGTCTTTTTGCATATACACACTAATTCTAAATGGAACACAAGATAATAAATGAAGAATGTGAAATTAAATTAATCTGTACCACCGCAAACAACATCTTCAATGTCAAACAAACCCTGCAGAGTCAGACAAATTCCTTGGGAACCTGCTCTTTAAACACGATTTAGGTTCATCTGACAGGGATCATTACTCTTCATGATGCTGCTGTCTTCATGTGGACACGTGTCGGAGCTGTGTGGAGGCATTCTGTCCTGTCCTGTGTGTATGATAAAAGACAAACTATTCACTACACTCCATTTAACTTCCAGCCTCACTCCCCGAAGCTTGAGCCCCACTCCCACTAGCCCCTGCAGTCCGTGCAGCCCGCTGCACGCTTTTCATTTCTGGAGGTAAGCGAGAGCTCTTTAACCGTGAATATTTTGTTTTGAAAAGCCTGTTAGTGCATGTTTGAGTCCTGTCTTCATGCATCGCAAGGCTGCGACTGGGAATTCAGTTTGCCCTCCTAAAATCATCTGCCATTGAGATGACATTGAAGGAGGAGGGCACGGTGCTTATATAATGTTGATAGTGTCACCCCTTCCCCCATCTTGCCCCTCTCTGTTTGGAGGTTTATGCTCCTCTTTCATGTGCTAAGTAGGATTTGTGGCATTTGCAAAACATCAAAGTGAAGAATGGTCTCAATCTGTCTAAATCCCATCTGGATTGATTCATTTAGGAATGGAGAGCATTCAAAAAGTGAGTTTTAGATTCCTCAGTAATGGTTTCCTATCCAGGCTTATTGCTTATAATCTAAACCAGTTTATGATTAGTATTTAATAATCTGTGTGCTGGTCGAGTTTGAGACTTATCAAGACTTTTATCCTCGTGTCACTGAGGAGATTATTTCTTTGGGGGTTAATGTGCGTCAGTGATGTTTGAGATAAAATGTCTTCTCCTACAATCATGCTTCAGCCTTCAAAATGAGTCTTTTGAATCATTTGGGGTTTCTCTTTCAAATTGGTCATTAATGTTGAAGACGTCTTGTTGTGGCTGTTTCTTAACTAGTGTTTATGTAATCACTGGTTAGTTTAAATAAAAGGTGACAAAGAACCTGGATATAATTCTGATATGTACAGATGTCGACATTTCTCGATTCTGAGATGCATTCTGATGCAGACATGCAAGATTCAGTATAGAGGCATCTGAGAATCTGCATCGATATTTGATAGGGCATGATCGGAAGTTTGTAGCCTACACAAGTCATATCCTGCTAAAGTTGTTGATCTATTTTTCCAGCCTTGACTGGACAATAAATTTGTCAGGACCTGTCTCAAGGTTGCTCTCTTGCATTGAATTGTAGGCTATTGTAACATATATTGGGAGATATCGCAGATGGAAGCAGAGAGTGATAAAAAATAAACCCAGAAGGTTTCTCTTAAGTTTAGTTTAGTGTATTCAATGACAATATCCCCCGGTCAAGGTCTTTAAAATGCCTTCTGAACAACAACACAACAAACCAAAGAGAAAAACAAAACAAGCAGAACAGAACAGGGCACAAACAAAGTAGACAAAACGGAATAAGTAGGGTTGTGAAGTGCAGAAAAACAAAACCAGTATTGACAGTACACATAGAATGATATTGCAAAAAGCAGAAAACAAGAAACAGAAAAGCGTTTTAGTGCTGACATTATGTATTAATGAGCCGTTGTTTGAATTGTCTGCTTGTCTAATGTGATTTGGAATTGTATTCCACTCTCTCGAACCTCTGACTGACTAAAGATACCTTTCTTCAACGTAGTCATGCGATCTCCTCTTATAGGTTCTTCACTTCTGCAGCAGCGTCTCTTAAACACAGTCCATGTATGACTCAACTGAGGAAACCTTAAGAAAAAAAAAGCAGGATTTCAATGGAAAGCCTCACGGCTAAAGAAATGTCTATGTTTTACTGATAGAAGAGGGAGTCAGTCTATGCTTTCTGTCAGGTTTAGTTGCCTTTATCTGCTGCTTGTGAGGCAGATCTTGCCAATAGTTGAAATGAAATTTGAATTTTTTTCCCTCGGCTCATTCAAAACTTGAAATGCTGAAGAATTTTCTGTATCAATGAATAGCATGAAACACCCACACATGTCACCCCTGCTCTCCTCTTGTTCTGCTTCGCTTTCATAGACAGTCAAGTGGAGAAGGCATTAAAGTGAGTCAGCGCCATACAAGAACTTACTGTGAGGTTTTTCTTTTTATTTATTGACAATTTCAGTATTTTATTCCATAATGCAGCAATTGGCTGAGTTTGATGTTGCAGTACTGTGTGTCATGCTTGGAAAACAGGCGCACTTCTCTTGTCAAAGAATGTGGCAGTAACCTGTAATGTGTATGTACAGAGGACATTATCCTTCACATCTTATAAAGGCAAGTCAACTTTATTTGTACAGTACAATTTAATAAACTGGTGAACATGAAAGTTCTTTTTATCATAATAGTTGAAAAGATTGACAAAAATAACAGATTTAGTTCAATTGCAGTATTGCATTGCAGCATTTTACCCTCCAGGAACATTTTTATACAAGCAGAATTACAATAAGGTGCACATGGCGACCATTTGAGGCAGCTTCTTTCCCTTTTGATTCAACTCTGTGGTCAGTATTATATTGTTTCCAGATTGTTTTTGAATGCATATGTGATGTTCACATGTGAACATGAAACTGCGGAGGCTGCTTTTTCTGTTTTTGATCCGGCACTATGATCTGTATTTGCTGTGACTGCATTATGTTTTCAAGTTTTGTTTAATAATTGTCCATAAAGGAAATTATGTATTTAAAGCTGCGTAGATATGATATTCGATCAAGGAAGAGTCAGAACTCTGCACAGCGGTTTATTATACTCTCATTTATTTTATATTTCATCTCAATGATCGCAATGCAAACACACCTTACACACCTAAATGTTAACATAACTTTGTTTACAAGACAGTTCCACTTGCATTGCACCTATACATGGCCACCTGCTCGTAAAGCAAAGAGGAGTCCAGGAATAGCCTCTAACTGTAAGATAGTCCATAAACCATACCACTCGTCAGAATACACACAAAACACTCTGACCTTTCCCAGGATTTATGAATGATAACAAGTCGGTGCTTGTGGTAATCACTTTGCTGCAAAGAATTACATTTTATCCCCTGTGTGTCATTACGGTCTATGGAAGCGCTAACAGTTATCAAGATTGCTAATCTTCATCTTTGCACATAAAAATACAGTATCTTACTAAAGCCAAGCCAGTGTCATGTATTTTCAAGAACAGCCAGAAACCAGTGGGCAGAAGGACAGTAACCTAAATGTTGTGCTTGTGATGTGAATGTTTCCGGTGACCTCCCAGCTCATGCTGCTCTATGCAAGTTTGACTTTGAACCATCTGAACCATCGTTTCTAATGTGGAACGCAGAAACAGAACAGAGCCATAATTAGAGTGAAGGCTGTCACACCGGCCTGTAGGGAGATGGACTGAGCCACTCTGAAGGAATGCACACACACCGACATAAATGGTTTTTTATAACACTTTATTACAGAAGAGGCACATGTAAGTAGAACCGGTGGTGATGTGCCAGTCGTTGTAGTGTTCCTCCTTTGTCGGTTTCTCTCTCCGTCTCTCCTCCTGAGCTTTTGAATCCCTTCCAGGCAATGCACTTGGCAAATCATTGGACTAATCTGCAGCATCCTGATGGTCCTCAGGTCTGACTGTGCACTTCCTTAGAGAAGCTTTCAGCCAGTCAGTGAAATACTTCTGCTGCTCTCCTGCTCACTTTTACTGTTATAATTGGACAGCATCTGATAACACTGTTGGTGTTAAAAGTTCATGTGGTCTGTTTGTCTTTTCATCCCTGCTCGGGTTGCAGTGGCATGAGGGTTTCCCGGTACCGTGGTATACGGTATCAAACGGTTATTAATATTATAACAGTAACAGTGACCCTGGAATGAAAGTACAGGGGGTGATTTGGTTGAACAAACACTTTACTATAATTAAAAAACAAATACTGTCCTGACAGACATAAAACATAATACAAACTTGAAGTATATATTTTTTTAATAACACTTATACAGTAGAAGTCAACGGCATAAACAAATGTACACAGTATGATTATTGTCAATTTTCTTATACCTCTATATACCTTAAATGTGCACATTGTAGTTTTGGGGAGAAATTTTAATAAGAGAACAATCTTCATTGACTGATCTAAACTACTGATCTGAACTAAATAAACAGACTTTCTCAACTGTCTGAATAAATTGGATAAACAAACTGACCTTAAAGTAGAACACAGTTACATACTGTTTTACTTTGTTTATAGATGGTGGACCTTGCCATCTTTCTAGCTTAAAATATTTGGGGTACTGGATCAAGTGAGAAGTAGCATCATTTTCTCATAAGGTTATACACAAAGTTCTTCTTGAAACCAGTGGAGTCTCCCCCTGCTGGTCATTGGGAAGACTGCAGGTTTATGACGTCACTTTTCAAACTAGGAATGCTCCATTCATATGTTATACAGTCAGGTTTCATCAGGATTATTAACCAGAGGAGCATTTGTGTTGACAGCAGAGCTGCAAATACCACTTATTATTGATTACTCTTACAATTTCCAACTCAATTATTCAATTAAACATTTGGTTTTGATGTTAATAATGTCAGAAAATGGTGAAAAATGTCCATCACAGTCTCTCTGTTGTATATTAACAAGTGTTGTTAATATTATATATTAAACCTTGCTGTCATGAGAGTTGCATTTATCTTTCTTTTTACTTACGCTTACTTGAGCTTGATGGCTGTTTCTGTTGGCTTAAAGCTCGATAAGAAAAGATTAATGTCCTGAAGCTGGATTGTGAAAGTAAAACCTATACCTCACTCCATCAATCATGTGATTCCAGCGACCTTAGACTCAGAACACGCGCACGCACGCACGCACACACACACACACACACACACACACACACACACACACACACACACACACACACACACACACACACACACACACACACACACACACACACACACACACTAACAGAGGTGCTTTTGTTTGCAGGGCTGAACTTTGCTCTCTGCTGTGGAGAATAGTCATTGGATAAAAGTAATCAATGGCTTGGTCCTAAGGTTAGTCTCTTAGGGATAGGCTCTGAATGGTTCATATGATCTTGGAATATTATTTTGTTCGTAGCCTTGACAGCTGCTTCACAGCATTTGGCTCCTCACAAGTGGTTGTGATGAGCTGACCCTGAATTCTTGCACATACACGCTGGACTCGACAGTCAAATTCATCACTTAACTGACAAAACTTGAGTTTTAATGTGTTATGCTTGGATGAGCATGAGTGAGTGCCTCCAATCAAGTTTTCTGAGAGGTCATTTGTAACACAGAGTAAAAAACTATTTGTCAATCAATATTTGGATCTTGTACTTATACTTCTGAGTGTTTTTCAGTAGTCATTTGTGTTCAGCTGCTTATCAGCAAAGATCAAAGGTGAGGAAGTTAAGGTGAGGCTCTCATCAAATGAATGACGTCGTCTGACTACACAGGGAACAGCTGAGGGAAGAGTGCATGCAGCAGCAAAAAAAAAAAAATCCATGCAAAAACACAGCATTTCCATTTCAAATAGACCCTGCTTAATACACTGACCGACCAAACTTTTGGAGGGGTGCCAGTTTGTGAAAGCTGTGAGTGCACAGCAGCATCTGCTGATGATGCAGCACCCCTCTGTCTCACAACCCCCCTTCACAGGATGTGAAGTGGTAGATGCCTGTTACATGATATGAAGCATGTTGAGCGAAGGGAGCAGGGTGAGTGTTTGGGATACAGAGCACAGTCGCAGTGAGACGGTAAAAGTCAGCTGGTATAAGGTGTCACATCCCTGCAACAGTGGAGGCTGTCAACACCTGACCTGGATCACACAGTCTGTGTGCCTCCCAGGATCCTCCCTGGATTACTTTTTTATTTGAGGACAGAGGAGGACAACGTGTCCTCTGCCGGTGTGTTTATGCCGCAGCTGGCTGCAGATGTGCCTGTGCAGAGGAAGTTTGGACCTAAGGAGAGCTGTTGTAGGAGTACTTGTCAGGACTGCTCCGGAGGTCGCATCCTCCAGAACCCTGAGAGGCGTCGCTTCTCTTCACTCGGGCTTCAAAAGCCACCTTTACATCTTCCCCTCTGGCATGACTTGGACACAATGTCAGATTCTAGTCTGTGGACAGTTCTGTCCAACTTTAACATGCCGCATTTCTTCAGTGGAGCCCGTCTGCGCCGCTCCAAAAGGTAACATGAAAACGGTTCGAAATATTTCCTTGTTCGGTTTGTTGCTTCAAACGACATGTTTCTTTATAAATTGCAACGTCTGTATAGGGTATAAATCGTATTTTTCTACCAAAATGGTGACGTGACATGTATTGTTTGTGGCCAGTGTCAGGAGGGAGGGATGTTTTTCTTTGTATTTACAGTAGGTCAGTTTTTATGAGGCCAGCCTGAATAAGAAGCTGGGTGTTCCCTTCTTGCCTATTGTGTATTATTTGCTTTGTGAGTCAAATGGTAATTGAATGTTTATTGTTTGAGGCAGTCTCATGTTCCTCATACAGGATGCAAACCTTCCTATATGCTGTCCTCAGTAATTAACAGCTGGAGGGTGGAAATGCTGATTGTTTTTGATTTTCCTGTCACTGTTGTTGTTGTTGTTGTTGTTAGTGGTGGTGGTGTCCATAATTTCTGGGTTTATTTCAACAAAGTACTGCTTTTGATGTTGCGGTTTCATACCATACTTTATATTTAATTTGGCTCTTTATCATTCCTTTACATTCCTAACGTGTCTGAATTAAAAACATGTCATTGGTTTATGTGATTCAGAGTGTGTCGACACTGGTTTTCAGCTAAGCCACTTGATCCCAGTTTTTGTATATGGTTTGTTGAAGCCCATATAACCGATATTTATTTTTAATCCCTGTCCTGACCCATTTTATAGTGCAGAACAGCTTAACATGAAATAGTGGCTTTTTTGTGGACATCTTACAGCGGCGCATAAACATTTTTCTCCCACTTGAAAATGAGATTTAATGGATATTGAAAAGTGGAGCTTCTAAAAGATCACAGCCATGTTTTTCAGCTGTGTGTTTGTGAAAAGATGGGTTGTTGGATGTAAATATGACTTTGTAATTGATATTATACATATGTTGACAACAGATGATTTCATTACAGATAGTAAAAAACATCATATTCTGATTATTTTGGTGATTATTTTAAGAGCGATATGATTCATGATTAGTGGAAATTATCTCTTTGTTCCTCACCGTTTTCATTTTTGACTGAAAAATCTATTGAAAACATGATGATGTGAGATTTCTTGACATTTGTTATAAAGCTGTTTTGTCCCACATTTGACCTTATTAAAGAAATGCAGCTTTTTGCACTTGGATATTACACTCAGACACATTTCAATTAATTTTGCCATCCTGCAAATGAGCAGTGATTGATGTCTGTTATCATTTCTAAGTGCTTTGCCTGAAGATCACATTCCCCTCATTTTATTTAGTCATTTTCAAACTCCTGCTTTAATTATGATGGAATATTTAGATTAAAATTAATGATACTTGGCACAACTGTTATCCTAAATGAGGCAATGTAAATTCAGTTATAAGACAGGAGACAAAATAGGAAAAACTGTATTCTGTAATAATTTGTGAAGATTCAAGGAGCTGCAAGGTGACAGAACTTTGCTCTAACCGTTAACCGTATTATCTCCAAGTTAAACATGTCATGCACTTTGCTTCACTGCACTTAAATAAGAGATTTGTCACAACTGATTCTGAAAATCTATATAATACTGTACATCTTCAGAAGTAGAAAATGACAGTGTCTCCAGTGGCTGCATCGCTTTTTCCCGAGCAGCAAGTTTTTAACTACTATTAATAGAGCTGTGTGTGTCATATGTCTGACTTTGAATTTGGGTTTGTCAGCGAGGAGCAGCAATTTATGTGGCATTGCGCTTTGTCAGCTCACCTGACAGCTCTGACAGGGAAGCGAAACCCACATGAGTAAAAAAGATTAATCATGGCTTTTTTTGTTGCCGTGGGTCAGGATCAGACGTTTCAGATTTATCTGGATTCAGTGTTTTGCAAATCAAACGCTTTTATCATCTATTTTTGCCTCTTCCGGAGCCCAAAATAAGTTAGCAAGCTGAAATCTAAGAGTTTATGACAGATTCAGATTACTTTGTAATTAAAGAGTTACAGTAATGTAGGTCAGCGTAGAATGTGAAATAAACTTACTATTTTAAGTAAAGTAAAATAAAGTATATAAAGTATTATAAAGTATAAAGTATTTTGAACTTTGATAAACACCTTCAAAGAGTATTTTTAGGCATTTAAAAAGAGCTTTGTAGCTACGCTTCTGAAGATTTCACGTGTAAGGCAACAATGTTTCGATGAGGTTGAGGGTTTTGCATATAACCGAGTCTGGTAAATCTCATATGGATCCGTTCCAGGAAATCTCACACATCTGCAGTACAGCATACAACACTGGCCTACTTTCTCCCTATCATCTTCTCCCAGGGCTTCTTTATCCCTCCTTTAAAGCTCCGCTATACAGACACGTTTTTTTTTTTACCCCTCAGTCAGCCTTTCCGGCCACAGAGGTGTCTCTACAAAAGCTCAGCTTAACATCAAATGAGATGAAGATGGCCCATGTGTCATTGTAACCTGTGGCAGTTTATCTGAAAGTAGTCCAGAAGCAGTCATTTTAACGTCCCTATTAGTGGCACTCAGCACTCTAATAGGGGTTGTAATGGTGCAAACACTGTGATGGGTAGTGAGAGGGTGAAGCAGCAAGAGGCTTGATTGGGCAGCAGCGTGGCATTCTCTTGGCCTAATCCACAGTGAGAGGGTATAAATAGATCTCGTTAAATCTGATCCTCTTTGACTGAGCACCTGTGTACCAGATATTATTCACTCCCTCCCGTTCACGATAAATGATTCATGGCATGTGTCCACACTCTTGATGGTACGGGTTAGCCCTACAAACCACTTGAGTAAAATGGATGAACAGGATTACTAACAAAAAAGGGTTTCCCCCACTGATTTAGAGGGATGAATTTAGATTTTAGTGCAACGATGGGGCAGCAACAGGACTATTGAGAACTACAAGCAACTTATGATGCCCATCACTTGGCCTCACTGTTGCATTTTCATCCTAAATTTCCAACTTTTTTCTGTGAGTTTTGCCAGAGTCTTTTAAGTCTGTGGATGCAAATGAGGGTCATTAATATTTTTGATGGGAAATTTGTGGTGTCTCTTAGACTTTGTGAAAACATTCCTTCACAAATTTTGATTACACCAGAAAAATATTTCTGAAAAATGTGCAAATTACATTTTTTCACACTTTTTTCACAGCTGCAAGAATTCTTATTCATTCATAAATTTGAATTTGTCAGAATTTCCTTTTTAAAATATGAATTTACACATTCAAATACGTGCATGCAGTTTTTTCTCAACATACACGTAAAATGTGATGTGTAACTAGAATGAAATGTGAAATTAATTCACATTCTGCCTTGTTTTAAGGCAACTTTCATTGGCAAAACTTTTCTCTGCAACGTTGGGAATTATCAAAAGTTTGCATCCTGCAGTATTTACTCAAAAGTCATACCAACCACTAATCTGAACATTTGTCATCTATTGATCATCTCATTAGATTGTGGTAGTATGCAGTTGATTGCTCAGGCATTGAGCTTCTTCTGTCCACTGATATTTCTGGTGTCACTGTTAAATCGATGCATCAAATTTGTGGGAAATTCCCTGCAGGTCATCAACACCAATATGAGCACAAGTCAATCATGGGACACTTGTACATCACTCTACTGCACTGATCCCTCCGAACACTAGAATACACTTGCAGCATTGTCGTCTTTAAACAATATATCTATCCTCTCGCCAGGTGTTGTTAGATCATTTGGCTGCTAAAATATGTACATAATATTTGTAAATCACCTGATCTGTGCAACAGATCTTGCAGAATCAGAATTTCTTTTGGACCCATCAAGGCCTTTACTGTGTTCTAATTCTTCTAGTGCCAAACATGGAGTGTGGGGAGCTTTTTGCACATCATTATCAACTCTTGTAAAAATGTGCAGAGCTTGTCACTACTGCTGAGGTGACATTGAGGCTCTGCAGTGGCACCTGTATGAGCTCGTCCTCAGCGCTGTTGACTAAGAGATGACGACCGCCTGCTTACGCATTTCTGCATCATTGCAGAAGCTCATGTGCATTTGATCGTTCTGTGCGATCAATGCAGCAACACACAGACAACAGGCAGAGCTGCACTTCTGACTGACGCTCTCTCTCGCTTTGTCTTTCCCTCTCTATCTTAAATAAACGGTTGTTCTGTATCTATATCACTGGTGTCAAGGACTCCTAGGCTGTCCTATAGCCGTGCATCAGTGAAATTTAGTTCTTTCGAAAAATAACTTCTGTTCTTCCAGAGAGGCAACTCTTGATCCTATGATACTATGGTGTGGTATTAAGGGATGCAGTTATATATGAGAACAGCTTCAGCTGGCTTCAGTCTTTAAACACTGAGAGAAACTAGAGAGTCTGACAGTTTTTGTGGTGTTTGTGTAATGCAAACGATTGAAATAATTATTGAATAGCATCTTAAAAACTCTGTTGAAAATGGTTCAGTTCTCTGAGGAGGTTATGTAACAGGATGTCATTGAGTCTCTGACCTTGAAATGAATTCATGTTCTGCAGGCATTATGTGTTTCCACTGACAGCCTCTAATTTGAAAGTGTAAATCCAAGACTAATCGGGATGTTGAACACTAAAGCTGCTTTTTAACACACTGAATTAGTTCATTTCTCCTTCAAGGTTAAAAACTGGGCCTCTTTAATGTGTCGCATTTTGATTATCAAAGGTGCTCATCGTGAGTCACAGTCCTGTTTTAACATGACCAAAACATTAGATATTACATAGATATTCTCAATGCTGTACACAGAGCCTAATTTTTTGGTGACTTAACGAAGATGTTCTGTCTCTTGTTTTATTGCACTGTGTTCACCACATTTACTGTTGATGGCAGAACTGTAAACATGCCCTTCATTGTATTATGTTGACGGCATGTTTGTGGTCTGTAATAGACTATCTTATTAGAAACACATGTAATTAATTGATTGTAATAAGTGTGGTGTAGTGATATAAGATATCTTTGAAACAAGTCACAAACTCACTGCTGGCTGAATGCCATTTTCTTTGCAAATTAGAAAATGTGAAAATGTTCCCATAGTTATGAGTGAATTCACATTGAGGATTTTCAGAGTAAAGTTGTTTCAGTGCTATAACTGTCAACATTATGTATATAGCTGTGGCTAAACTACACAGTAGTGTGTTCAGTTGCCCGTCAAATATTCTAATTATTTTGACCTTTCTTTGCTTCCATAGATTTTTGCCTATTCAAATCAGTTCCCTTTGTTGTGGAAAAGGTTTCCTCTGTTTTACTGACTGCCGTGATATCTGTCAGCCAATACACAACAGTAAATCTCAATGACGGCACCAAACAAAAGAAAAGATGAGACAGAAAAAACTGACAAAGAAGCGCATATTTTAACACATTCAAAACCCAAAATAATTAAAATAATATGCATACAAACTGAGATTTGTCTGCTGTCAATTAGAATAATGTATGTTAAATTTCTCAATCCAGTGTCCTGCCTAATATTTGAATGTGGTGTGGTTTTACAGCTGCAGAACGAGCAACAGAAAAAGCCTGATAGGAAGCGGTCAGTCATCAGGTTTGCCACGACCTCACTCCCCTCTCTCATCTCTTACAGGTAAGTCTATGTACACCAAATGTCTATTAATGCGTGTGCACTGCTCCCTCAACCCAGTTTTGGAAACATACCCATTAGTGCACACAATTCACAATGTTCTCTCACAGGAATGCAGTCCATTGTGTAAAGCAAAATGAAGTTTTGGAGTACAACACAGGAAAATGCTCAAGGAGATTTATAATCCGCCTCTGTTTTCCTCTCCGTAGCTTTCAAGCGAATGGAAGCACTTATCTGGCATGCTCATATGATATTGATATTATAAAATGGAAATACATTCAGTTAATGTACATCTTGAATATTATTGACTGACCCTCAACAACATATGGTACCAAGGCTTGCCAGACACAGAAAGCTAAGCACTAAAAAGAAGTCATGAAACTTTAATCATCCTCTCAGTGGTAATCTCCGTCAGGTCACTTCTGTGGTGTTTTGGGTGAGAATTTAACTGTACAGTGGTAAGTTGAAGGTCAGTGATTGTGCTCTGAGAGGAAGTGGTGGCCTGCAGAGAGGAAATGCACAGGAGCAGAGGGAGGGGAGGCCTCATTTACCATGGGGCGTTTTATTTCCTGGCATTGGTCAGCAAAAGCAGAGCTGCAGCTCGCGGCGTTCGGTCAGTATTTCAAGATGGATTCAGACTCAGAAAGCCACAGTTCTCTTGCTAATGAATGTATTCAGCTGTTGGATGACCTTAGACTGTGGCTCAGTCGCAATATTGGTATAAAAGGTAAGAAAAACATCCTTTAAGTTTCATTTACAGCAGCCACTGACGTACAGTAATTAAGAAAGTTTCTACATTAATGTTTCTCTTCTGAATTCCGCTTGTAGCTCTTGTATTTCCTGTTATTGTAGTCGGTAGATAATCTCTTCAGGTGCAGTCGAACTCCCAGAGGAAGAGATTTTTATCTTTAATTGGCTATGATTAAGATGACATTGCAATTAAATAGGTGACATTGATCACTAACAAGATTTAGTGGCCTATCGTTGTTCCCCACCATGAAGAAGGCCTCTCTTTATCATCGCAGGAGGAGGTTCCATCCTTGCTTCTGGTTAATTAACCGTTTTGTCCCTCCCTTTAGTGAAGGATGTAATTATGCCTGATTAATGCAGGACCATAGGTTTGTTTTTATATTACGGCTAATTGGTGCCTTTCAGAAAGTCCCTACAGTATAATGTGTTCAGTGGCCCAAAGCTTCTACAACCAGCAAGGTAATGCAGTATGTGGATGTTACTGATGTAGGTAAAGAGAGGGTGTGCATGGTTATTGGAGGACATGGTCAGTAAGAAATTTGCTTACAAAGTACCTTTTAAAGTTTAGCTGGGTGGATCGATTAACTATATGAAAACTAGCCCTCGCTCTTCCCCTCCAGTCTATTGTCAATCACACATACTTGGCAGCAGATACTCTTTTGTATTACAGCCCTCCTGTGAATGCACTGATTGTGATGCAGCCTCGCCTATTAAATATAGGCTTACTTATGCCACTGCTTTGTACAACATTGCAAGTGCCCCTGGTTGTTGTGATGTCATTTGGTGCACGCTGGTTTTGATCGGCTACATAATTAACAACAAGCTTGGCTCGTGGCTCACCCGCTGTTATGACAACGGAAATTGAGGGTGAAAACAAAATCCTCTCCTAACCTGTTTTTGGTCGACTTTATAAAAAGTACTGCTGAAGATGAAAGCAGATAACGTTGCTGGTAGAGAGAAAACAGAAAGTAGAGATAAACAGAAAGACGAGGCAAGCCAGTGTGCATGCATTAAGGTGGACAGTTAAAGCAACAAAAACTCAACATTTTTTAACTATCTTCCCGTTTGTACCTGAATGTTTGTGATTCTGCTTCTGTACAGTTTGCTCTCTTCTGGTGATGTGCACAGCTGCACTGCATTTTAGCAAAACCCACATTAAAGACCTGCCTTCACTCTCTAACACTTAAGTTTTTATAGCAACATCAAGGCAGTTCTGATAAGTTGTGTGCCTGTCATGCTTTTCTAAATGTACTGCTATCACATTTGCAAAGCAAATCCACGTCTCTCAGAAGTTTAACCATTTAAGATCTGTCAGGAGAGTGTAACACTGCACGGTGCGCTGCCTCCGGGTGTCACGTTTCAGACACATCTTTCCATGCTGTGTAAAAACCAAGCAGCTTTTAGAAACACACTGGTCAAAGCAGACTGTTTTAAAATTACTGGCAAGTGCAAGGTGTAGAGTAAGAGATAGGAGGACGGAGGTGACATTAAGCCAGATTGGGAAAATTTCCATTCTGTGAATATGGTGTTGATGAAAATGATACTTTGGAATGAGCCGTGGGTGGATTTAGTTTGCCTGGTGGCTGACCTGGTTTTAAACCAGCGCTCTGTAATATGGATTAATGCGAGATATCACACAGTGACTGTTCTCAAAACATACTTCAGTGTCGTGAGAGTTCATATCGCAGTCATGAGGTCGTCAAAAGACAATTTTAGGTCCAGCTGAGATGCATTAATCCTCTATATCAACGTGCTTTCCAACTAATCCAATCCAATCCAATCCAATCTTTATTAGGGACACATCTCATGAGAGGTCCATAGCTCCAACAAACACAGCAAAACAAACTAAGTGTCTGTCACGGTAAAACATTCGAAATAAACTAGAATGTTATTTTTTGTGTCTTGCTGTTGGCTTTACAGCAGCACAAGCAAAATAGCTAAATATTGCATTTGGGGCTTCTCTTTGTTGTATCTGACAAAAACGACATGGAAATCTCACTTTTTGCAATACTGGGCCTTTAAGGTATCCTAAATAAATGGAAAATAAATAAATGAGATGTTTAAAAAAGTCTTAGGTGCTGCACCTAACTCTTCCCTCAAATGTTGGTGACATGATTATGTAAATACAACAGGTTATATCAAGGTAAGCAAAAATTATCAGTTATTTACATATATCAATAAGATGATAAGATTTCAGTCGGTTTTGTAATTATACTGAACAGCGCAAAAGTCCCGTCAAACATCTTTGTGATGTTCACTCTGATCCGTGATGATGCAGCAATCAGTGGTTGATTGCAGTTTGTCAGCCTTTGTTTTGGCTTCAAATTGAAATGGGGAATCCAGTCTTATTGACTTTTGTTTGCTTGCAGGTTGTTTTTCCCTTTCAATTAGTTTTTAATCTCTGTTTTCTTTGTGTTTTTTTTGTAGGAACAAGCCCTCAAGACAGCCCTAGAAATTTTTCTCCTAGTGCCTCTGCTCATTTCTCCTTTGCACGAAGGTACACACAGCACAACCATGGATATTTACTTGATTTGCAGCTGAGCACATCAGCCAATAAAGACCAGAGGGAGATTTGTTGGATACAGATTGTTTAGAGAAAAATTAGTTGATTTGTAACTATTCAACAGTGTCAGATCTTATTTTTTCTGCCAATATTCAGCCTCTTGATTCTATTTATGCTTTTAAAACATCAGTAATTTGAGCCATTCCTCAACATGATATCATGTAATTGTGTATTTTTGTTACAATCCACAGTCATTGCCACAGAGCAGACAGGTAACTTCATGTTAGGCTTTTTTTGTTGCCCTTGAACCCTGCATTTGTCCCAGTGACATACACCTAACCTCCATTAGTTTGTCTCATTGTAGCTTTAAAGTTTCCTTTTACATCATTCTGGCATCTAGTTTCAGTTGCTGTAATGTTTCTCCTGTTTTCCTGTGTAATTTGACTAATGGAATCATTTTGAACAATACCAGAGAAAGGTCACCATTCATCTATAACCATGAGCATTAGGATTGCAGGATATAATTTACATGTTTTGAATACAAACATGGAAAATATGCATAGTTTCACAAATTTGTCTTTGAACAAAGACAAATTCTTTCCGCTGACTAGAATTGTAAAGAACTTTAATCACACAGACGGCTGAGAAATTAAAGGAAAAACTAACATAAATCATCTTAGTCTTTGCAACAAAAAAACAACAGAGGGATTAATCCTTCCAAATGATATTCCCTCTGAGCGCTGCCTCACAGGGCCACTGTTTGTTATGTTTCTGTACTCTTCTATTCAGGTTTTTCCTTTAATTTGTCACCCATCTTTATGTTTGAATGCTTTTTTCATTTATGGATTTGGTATCAGACTTCAAATTTTGACGATTCTCTCTGTGTGTTTGCTGTTGTGTGACAGGACTGATGGTCGCCGCTGGTCGTTGGCCTCCCTTCCCTCCTCCGGATATGGAACCAACACACCCAGCTCCACAGTCTCTGTAAGCATCTTGCACTTACACGACTGGCATCAAGACATGTGACAGGTCGACCAGTGAAACACAACCAAAGAGTAGTAGTTAAAAGTAGGGTTGAACGATTTTGAGGAAAATAATTTGACTTAGCTATAGACCTTTGTGATCTACAAACTTTTAAATGAAATGTGATTGTACCAAAATTATCATGTTTCCACTTCAAGAGAATTGGATAAAATGATGCTTTTGCTCTTGGATGACGTCTCTCAGGATCCTTCGTTTACACCAATCAGAGTAAAGTCAAGATAAACGTAAACTTACTGTGGTTTTAAATAAAATATTTATTGATTTGTTAACCTTTATTCAGTGTTTGTTTTTGTAATGCTCAATCCAGCCACAAAAGTCTGAAGTACACCCCTACCCCATGTTCCAGTTAGAGTCAAAAGCTTTCATATGTTCTTCCAGTTTGACCTTTAATCTCTCCATGTACTCAAAACACAAGACATGGCAGTCCTGTTGCATGAAAAGCTTGCTGACACACAGTATATACTTTATAGTGTTTAGAGTGCTAAATTAACGTTTTAGTTGCTCTTTAGAACGAGGGGTAGAGATGCACTTTAATCTCTTGTGGCTACAAAAAACAAAGACTAAAGAAAAAAGCAAAAACTTTCACAGATTGGGAAAACATTATCAGAATGGATCCCTTTTTGTTTATTTGCTTCTCAAGGCTTCTGTAGATATTTGTATTCTTGATATTAATAGATTGACAGGAAAGACTGTCGAACAGCCCTGAATCATTCAGGGTTGACTAACTTGAAATTTTCCAACAGCTCTGTTCACCAACTGTTTGTCATCTACCTTCCAACAATTTGTCTCAAATTTACATGAGACAAATGTCAACAACAAATACACACAGCCTTGTTTTTCCAGACATCAGAGAAATGTGTTTTTTCTGTCACGAAATCAAAATGTGCAAACACTGATTGACTGGCTTTTGGTATTTTAGCCTCCTCACTTAAAGGGTTCAGGTTTTTTGAAGTGGGCTTGTATGAGGTACTTACCTACAGTAAGTGTGTAATCTACACTAGATGGCCGTCTGCACGCCCCCAGTTTGGAGAAGCAGCAGAAATACTGGTGTAGGAAGCTAAGCAGTGTGCTGCTGTGGTCGAGGGCAGCCACAAAAAAATACACATCAGGTTAAAGTGTAAGCTTGATAGAGGATCTTTTTCACTCCTTTACCTTGCCATCAGCCAGCCCTTTCTGAGAGGAAACTGAAGCCGTTATTACTCTCTCCAAAGTAACCAGTCTCCTTTAACAACAACAGGGATTTTACCCCACAGAACACCAGAGTTTCTTGTCTACCGCTGCCTGGATCGGTTAATTTGTATGTGTTATCTTGTGACCTTGAAGAATCAGAACTAAACATTTAAAACACCAAAGTTACTCAATAAGACGTACAAACTACCCAGTCAAAGAAGCATTAGAGCAGCTATTGTAGTGTTCTGCAAGATCGAGTTAGTGTTTTTGTCAAAGGAGCCTGGTGGCTTTGGGCAGAGTCATTTTATGGTTTCAGTTCTCTATTGGAAAGGGTTATCTGACTCTTTCAAATTGTTATCTTGATATACAAATGGACAACAAACACACACACAAACACTTGCATTGTTTTTGTGTCCATTTCCTCCGTCTTACAGCTCTGTATCACTTTCACTCTGACAGAACACAATCGTATTCAAACATCAGCATAATTGTTTATAGAAAGCGAAAAAGAGCTGCTGAGCATTAACATACAATACATGTAAACACAGAGTCATTTACAGGAAGCACAAAAGTGTCATGGCCATTAGAAATTGCTCATATTGATGTTTTGTTTTTGTTTCGTGGGGTTTTCTCGGTCATCAAGTACATTTCCTGCTTTTCACACCATCTATCGCAGGAAGCATGTTCTTGTTTGTGTGAAACATCAGTCATGGGTCTCGTCGTCTTGGAAACGGTACCTGCTTTTGTTTTGTGTTAGAAGTCAGACTCATGGTTGAGATATTCAGTACAGCAGTTTGATTTTTTTAATAGCCTATAAATGAAATGCAATAATGAATGTATTATCAGGAGTTTTGTCTGACTGTTTCGTGAAATTGTTCTTATTTTTTGGTTATTTTTCAGTATCATTTGCCAGAGCTGTGTCATTTTCTCATGTGTTACTATCCACAGAAGTACGGTCTGATATCGCTGTGTTGTTTGTCATAAATATTGTTTCTCCAGGACCATCAATTGACCAATCACGTTTTTGTAATGTCATAGCTTTGCAAATTAAGAAAAAGACCAGAAAAAATACATGGAAGTTATCTTTTCAAACACCTGGTTAATGTTGTGAAAGATTCTGTTCAAAACAGGAAATTATAAGTATGCAATATAATCCTTGGTCTCCAGGGTGAGGGTTTTATTCTTATCCCACTCAGCTACAACACCTTCTCTGGATGGTTCTATAAGTTGAAACAAATGTCCTGGAGCAACATATTAACCACGATATTCCAGGAACAACACCAACACGCCGATATCAGATAAACCTTTGTCAAAAGACTTGGTTTTGTGAGATGCTTTAAAGTCGGATGCACCGATATATCAGCTGCACGTCACTATCGGCCGATGGGCTGAAAAATGCTTTTAAAGCGGAATATAAAAATATTTTTTCATGCAAAAGAAAGTTAAATCAAATATTGTCCTAAAAAGAGGAAATGAATAACAACAGAAACAAACAACCGGCCCAAAATTTCACTATCAGTGCATCTCGACTTTAAAGGAAGGATTTGATCATTTGGCAAATCGCTGATATTTTTTTCTTGCTCAGAATTGGATGAGACGATTGATAGCATTTTTGTCGTGTGTTTGAAAAGTCATATTTTTTTCCCAGGGTGGTGAAGGTATGATCTGCCTCGCTCTCTCTCTGACTGGCTTATCTGATATTCTGACCTTAACTCTAACAAATCCCAATCGTCATGCCTAAGTCTAAGCCAGCACAACCAAGGAAAGGAGTCAGTACAAGCCAATCAGAGGCAGAGTACAGCAGGTCATGGTTTTACAACCCTGGAAAAAAATATTGAGTACGGCAAATATGAAGCTAGTGCCAGCAGGTATCTTACTTAGCCTAGCATAAAAACTGGAAACGGCTAACCGGACTCTGTCTGCTTGTACAGCTTTTTTTTTCTCCTTTATTTCCTTTTGACAGAGCCAGGTTAGCTGTTTCCCCCTTGTTCCACTCTCCATACTAAGCTAAGCTAGCCATCTTCTAGCAATCATCATATCATTTCCATTTTCTCAGCTAGAAAGCATAAATATATTTCCCAAAATGTCAAACTATTCCTCAAAAAATTTGGCAGGTACTTGAGGGGAAACTGCTGCCCCTCAAGCAATCTGTTGGCATGATATTCTTTTTTCATCCACATAAAATTACCGTCTTTTTTTTTTCTTTTCATGTTGAATATATATGTGTTTCATTTCCAGTCATCCTGTTCATCACAGGAGAAGCTGCACCAGCTGCCCTTCCAGCCTACGCCTGATGAACTGCACTTCCTCTCCAAGCACTTCTGCACTGAGAGCATCTCCGGGGATGAATGCCGCAGAGCGACGGCCATGCGACCACGCTCACGCAGTCTCAGGTATTCATTTAACTCTACAAACGAACAAGGCATACAATTGTCACCTCTCAAGTACTGATTTTAGAGCCATTTGTTTTTCAGCCCTGGAAGATCTCCATCATGTTACGACCATGAGATTATTATGATGAATCACGTCTACAAAGAACGGTTTCCTAAGGTACGAGCTCACAATAAGTTTCTACAGCCATGTCTGGCCATTTATTATCTTACGCATTACCAAACACACACCTTCCCTCGTCACTGCAGGCCACAGCTCAGATGGAGGAACGGATTCAGGACATTATCCGCAGCAACTCTCCAGAGAGCGTCCTCCCTTTGGCAGATGGTGTGCTCGGCTTTGCCCACCACCAGATAATTGAGCTGGCCCGTGACTGCCTGGAGAAGAGCCGGCTAGGACTCATCACCTCCAGCTACTTCTGCGAGCTCACTGACAAGCTGGAGAGGCTTGTTCAGGAGGTGAGCGCATCTTCAGAGATCGTAGGGTGTTTAAACTAAAACACCAGAACAGAGAGCAGTGTTAATGATGTATTGCTTTAGATCTTTAGATCAGGACATAAAATGTGTAATGTTATGTTGAATCACAGAGATTAGTAACTGATTTTTCGCAATCTTCTAAAAAACCCAAAGACTTCAAACCATGTGGATGAAAAAATATTCTGCCCGATAAAACAAAAGGTTTTAAATTTGTAAAGATTAAAGGTTTGTAATATTTGGAATCGATTTATATCATTATTTCTAAAAAATTTATGAACACTGATTTGTGCAGTTTTAGTATCAAAGATAACAAAAAAATTTTGAGGGGGGGAAGAACGATGTTTAGAGTTAGAAACCATGCGAAACTTTTAACTCTGCCTGTCTTTGAAAAACAAAAACTGAGATCTTGAATCCTTTTTGGTTTGCTGCTGTTTAGTCCACGGAGCGATCAGAGAGTGAGGAGGTGAACTTCATCAGAGAGCTGGTGAAGAAGATCCTCATAATCATCGCACGACCTGCTCGACTGCTGGAATGTCTGGTATGTTTCATATCACTAACAGGCCCTCACACGAAAACCAAAGATTTGTTATTCACCTCTTTTTAAAAGTACATCATCATCTCAAATACTGTTCATACGGAAATTAACTTAAGTGTGTCTTTTGCTTTGTCTTTAGGAGTTTGACCCAGAGGAGTTTTACCACCTTTTGGAGGCCGCTGAAGGACATGCTAAAGAGGGTCAGGGTATCAAAACGGACATCCCTCGTTACATCATCAGCCAGCTGGGACTCACAAGAGATCCTCTGGAAGGTACAGGAAGTGCTCAGCCATCATCAGCGCTATTGCAGTACAATAAGAACTGGTTAGAAGACACTCAAATGGTTTGACAGCACGAAATAAACCCTAAAATATTGTTTTAGTTCAGCATGACTGGGGCAGCGAATCATACAGTTATCTAGTTTCCTCATCGCTAGGATTTGTAAAGAGAAATTTACTTCAACGCCGACATGTTATTCAAGCAGGAACTGTAATCTCCTGTAAGACTACTAGAAATACTTATGTCCAAATTGAATGGAAGGCTTCAAAGAAATGAAGCTGTGGAGGGAACTGAAAGACAAAGATACTCTTGACTAATGTCCTGTACTGAACAGACTGTCTTTCTAATGACCCTCTGTCTCTCCAGATTCAGTAACAAACAACATTCATTATGACTAATTAGAAAGGAATGGCCTCCCCAAAGACCTTATACAGATCCACACAGGCTGGCCCATCAGCCAATCTCCCCATTCATTTCCCCTGAGTGTCTCCTGTGTTTCGTTTGCCCAGTGCCTCGCGCGCCTGAAGCAAACCTACGAGGAAGGACAGATGTTAAATTGCAGTGGAAATGTGTTTACAGGCTCTCCGGGGACGAGACAAACACCCCCCTGTGAAAACACACACATGGACAAACACACACAGAAACAAATGTGAAAGATGCAAGGTGGTTTATAATGAGCGTTTGTTCTGGAGTTGTGATTTTCAAAATGGGTGTTAGACATGTGTTTGCGTTGCCACATCTGATTTCCGGCCCATTTACTTTCAATTCAGATTATCTTAGAGTCAGCACCTCAAACTTAATAGGTGAATAAAGACCACATCTGCTGTTTTTTGTTTTGTTTTTTTGTTTGCTGATTTTAGGCATTTTAGTAACCTTTGTTTCAGAACCTGCACTGCGGAGGGCAATCATAGGCTTAAAGGGACAGGTCACCCAAAATCAAAAAAAGATGTTTTTCCTCTTACCTGTTGTTCTGTTTATGTGTCCTAGATTGTTTTGGTGTGAGTTGCACATAGTTTGGCTGTCAGCTAAGATATCTGCCTTTATTCAAATTTAATTGTGGTGCTCAAATACATTTAAAAACCTCAACAGCAATGTCTCTTCACAGAAACCGTGACCCAGTTTCTCAAGATAATGACCTTTTTGTGAGCGCCTTTGTGTAGGAACTATTTTTTATATCTCCTTAACTTGGCAGCTCACAACAAAACAATCAAAATAGATAAAGAGCACACCAGGTAAGAAAAGAAATACGTATTTTGATTTTGGGGTGACCTGTGACTTTTTAAAGCTGCACATTTATAATAAACTATTTTTTGAATATTTAATCTGCTGCATCTCTTCTTCTTTTTTCTTTATTTTCTTCTGTTACCTTTGTAGAAATTGCTCAGCTGACCAGCTGTGACAGTGGCATTGCAGAAACCCCAGAAACCGATGACTCTGTAAGCACTCAAGAAAAAGATTATTGCATTGATCCGCTCCATCTTTATAGCATGTGAACAGATCTTTATCGTTTTGATTTGTTTTATTTCTCTTGTCCTCAGTCTCACAGCCTAAGCACAGCACTGCGGTGTCGGCGTAAACCCTGTGAACTGGACTTTGAGATGACAAAACTAATCAGCAATGGAGCCTACGGGTAAGGACATCGTACTGTTTATCAGAATATCTAATCTGCGATGATGGATGGTTTGTTACATCCCCAAAAAGGAGCATTTCTTCCCTCTATTTCCACTTGACGTTGATAACAATTAACAATAAAACAGCTGACTGGTTAACTGCTTATTCCACAGAGCTGTCTATCTGGTTCGACACAAGGAGACAAAGCAGCGGTTTGCCATGAAAAAGATCAACAAGCAGAATCTGATGTTGAGGAATCAGATACAGCAGGCCTTTGTGGAGAGAGACATCCTAACCTTTGCTGAGAATCCTTTCGTTGTGTCCATGTACTGCTCCTTTGAGACCCGGCGGCACCTGTGCATGGTCATGGAATATGTTGAAGGTCAGCAGCTACGATTGTTAGTGCAGAGTGCTGCGGCTGAAATCAATGTATGTTCTGTGACATCCCTCTATTGATCTTTACAGGTGGAGACTGTGCTACTCTTTTGAAGAACATGGGTCCCCTGCCTGTGGACATGGCCAGGATGTACTTCGCAGAGACAGTTCTTGCTCTGGAGTATCTCCATAACTATGGCATTGTTCACAGGGACCTCAAGCCGGACAAGTGAGACCTCACAAATTTTAAAACAGTATTTTGTTTAGCTCATAGTGATGAATCAACAGACTCTTCAGCTCACTGCAGCTCTACAGTGTGTTTTTGATATATATATTTTTTGGGGGGATTTTTTGTTTCGTAAAATTACTGTTTTTGTTCACTCTCATCATCACTCTCATAAAGTTATCTCCAGACACAACAGGCAGCTGTTTTTAGGGAAAAGCCTCTAAAAACCCACTGTATGCTCCTGCCAAGCAACAAACGGAAGCAGACGGACTCAGTTATAGGCTAGCTGGTGAACATAGTGGAGCATTTAGCAACTAAAATGGCAGATACTTCCCCCAGGAGTTGAGAACAAAAGCAGAGAAAAGAAGGCAACTCAAAAAATTATATATCAATGTTCAGCTGCCCTGATGAGTCCATAAAAACTTTAGTGTTTTACATGTTCCGCAAATAGATATTTGACTGCAGCAGCAATAAAATTCCTTTTTGGAAATCAATTTGAGTTTTCGATTTTTAAAAAGTTTCTGTATAATTCATTTGAAAATATTTTAGTCTCCTGCCCTCAGAATAAAACATGCAGCCTTCACATTATACAGACTTTGTTATAGAATATTAAATGGTGACATTTATCGTGCAGCTGTCACTCCAGGAAGGCTTCAAATTCAACTTTTGACTTTCAACAGAACAGAGACAGTCTCACCCTCAACTACATGTGCTGGGCTGTTCACACCAAAAAATGTTTGACCTTGATTTGTAACGTTGATGAAAGACCCTGAATTCTTCTCGTCAAAGAAACTTTGTGTTCAAAAGAGATGTCCCTAACCATTAATGGGAAAACAAACATTTTTTATTTTTCACCGTGTTTCTCTTTTTAATCTTAAACCTTATGAACTTCTCTTTCATGTAAAATATTTATCAACCAGAATAATTTTAATTTTTGTGGCATTATAAACATTACTGCAGTAATTGATCTATTATCTCCACCGCCACTGAGTTTTTTTTACAAAAAAAAACTTATAAAGATGCTGAAAGTGTTCCCGTTTTCATAATTGCATTTTATTCTAATATTTCCATCCTCACTCTCTCGTCCTCCTTCTCCTCACTTCCTTCTTCCTCACAGTTTGCTGGTTACATCTATGGGACACATTAAGCTGACAGATTTCGGGTTGTCTAAAGTCGGGCTGATGAACATGACCACTAATCTGTACGAGGGACACATTGAGAAAGATGCCAGAGAGTTCTCTGATAAGCAGGTGAATCTTGTTTTTTAACTACTGTGATGGACAGTTTATATCTTATATAAACTACATCATGTTTAGAATGATTGTTTCTCTCTTCAGGTATGTGGGACTCCAGAGTATATTGCACCAGAGGTGATCCTACGTCAAGGCTACGGGAAGCCGGTGGACTGGTGGGCGATGGGCATCATCCTGTATGAGTTTCTGGTGGGCTGTGTGCCTTTTTTTGGAGACACACCAGAGGAGCTGTTCGGACAGGTCATCAGCGGTCAGTGTTACATCCTTTTAACTATTTTTACACTTGTATCTTATTGATTTTAGACTTCCTTTTTATTGATTTCGTTGCCTCTGCCAAGGACGTCATGTTTTCACCAGTGTCCGTTTGTTGCTTAGTTGGTTTGTCAGCAGGATTGGACAAAAGCTATTGAACTTGTTTTCACAAAACTTGGATGTAGGATGTGTCTCTGCCCAGAATAGACCCCATTATTTTTTTGGTGTGGATCCAGATAAAGAACAGATCCGGGAATGTTTTCTTTAACCATGTGAGATGGGTGCAACTTTCAACATTTTCATTAATTTCACACTGAAAAATTTGTGGATCTTGATCCTACAAAATAAATAGATAAATAAAATAAAGTCAGCTGTATTAAGTTGGCTTGTATATATTATTGAGAGCAGTTTGATGTGGATCAAAGGGACTGTTAGGCCTTGGTGGAGTGCCATTTTGGTCTGTGTTTCACTGATTTTACTGTTTGATTTATTCTCTTTCATTGTATTTTAGCACAATATTTTATGAACTTGTTGCTTGTTGTCTTTTTAAATTAGATGTAAAGTGATTTATAACTTTTTTCAGTATGTTTATGTCTGAGAATATAACAGTGTTTTTTTTGTGACATGCTATCTGTGATTTTTTTCCTAATTGTCGCTCAAACGATAACAGATCTTCTTAAGCTCTTCCTCTTTTATGTCATCTAGTGTTCTATTTTCAATGTATTTCATGACATTTCATTCAGGAATTAATTTTTTTCAACCCATTAACTGCCTTATTTTTTAATATTTTCTGAAAATAAATTATACATATTTATTTATGTCCGTTTATGGAATATTCAATTTGACTAGACACATTTTCTGCTGCTGGAGGTGATTTAAGCAAAGTCTTGCAGCATCTGGCATTTAAATTTTGTCGAGCACATCAGCAAGAAATTCCCAAACCTCTCTCAGATATGAATTAAACATTTAAATAGTGACCACGAGGAATTAGCTGATGTGTGTATTCTGAATTTATTGAAGACCGAGATTTCCCTGAAGGCTAGCAGTAAAAACAGATGGCATTTAGTGGATCCTGCTTGACTTTAGACCACAAGTGCAGTTATAATATTATAATGATGTCACTTTGTTCTCTTGTAGTCTCGTGGTGACAGCAGCACCGAAAAAATCTTAATCTTGAAACAACAAGAGCTTTTATCTTGTCGACAGTGTGGCTCCTGAATTGCTTTCTTTGCAGCCTCGGTCTGTGGCGTGGAAATGAATGGCATGCCACGACTGATTTGCTATGCTCTCAATCAAACTGTACCAAGCCTCTGAGAGTGACTGTTAATTAAAGGGGCCTGAACACGCTGAATGCACGCCACCATGGCCTCGGGCCGCACATACATATTCATAGTTCCCCTCCCAAATTTGATTAAAATGGGGGACAAACTGCACACGGAGCAGACAATCAGCGAGGCACAGACAGGCTTTGCCCCCCTTTTCAGTGCTTATCCAAGAGGCTTTTCACTAACAGCTAGACCACATGTAAATTGTCTCGTTCAATATTATGCAAACACCTTCAAGCTAACTGTGTTTGTCTGACTTTGCTGGTGAAGCATTTTTTAAACTTGAGTGTCACAAATATTACCATTAGTAGGTCACAGTCAAGTGAACGTTGTCCTCAGGGCTGGCCCGATGTCCGAGTCAATAGTCGAATATAGACGATTCTTGCATGTCCTTGTAACTATAATCTTACTTTTCAAATAAAGCATGTTGGTTGCTAATTCACAGCCACAGTGACATTAGAACTTATAGCCTGATTCACTGGATATAAGCTGCGAATATATGACAGCCATTGGACACCAATTTAGCCAACATTCCCTTCTTACTTCAACAAGTAATTATGCATTCGGAACTGACAAGAGTGTTTAACTCGACAATTGAGTATTTAAGGGAACTTAAATGAAAGCAACTTCTCATAAACAACACTTTCTGGTTATTTACATTTTTCTACGCTTTCGCTACATTTTTCTGAGCAACGCTAGATGTTTTCCGCCTCAAAACATCGCCTTACTAATCTACTATCAGCTGAGCTTCATGTGCTCCTTGCATTTCTAATTCAAACGGATGTATTGTGTGTTTCCAGACGAGATCAACTGGCCAGAGGGAGAGGACGCGCCGCCTTCCGATTCTCAGGAGCTGATCACCTTGCTGCTCCGACAGAATCCTCTGGAGAGGATGGGCGCAGGTACAAACACACAGAGCACAGAAATATGTGGCACAGCCGCTAACTCGGTTAGCACCAGACAGGCGCAGCAAGCTGCCATAAATTCTCAAGTGAGCGATGGTGCCACCTCAGCACTGCTCATTATTCTAAGTCACTGGGGGAGAAATTGAGGTCATCCACCAGCAGAGCAGTTTATCCTGTGGCCTCCTCACCTCTTCCCTTTGATCAATTGCAATTATTTCTTCACCCGTACATGAATCTAGTTCCATGCATGATCAGGCAGTGAGAGAGTGTAGCTGTGTGGACTCTAAAAGTGGCCTTGACCTGGGATAATGGCCTTTAATCAGGGGGATGCATGTAGCCGGTTCAGTCCAGGGACAGCTTCACCTCCTTGTTCATCTTGCCAGGCTGCTGTTCACAAATGCTCCCGCTCCTCCACAAAAGGTCACAGGCAGGAAATGGTCCTGCATAATTTATGGCCGTGATATCAGTTTGGCCTGCAGCCACCAGGGAAAAGGAAAACATAGCATTAGCGTTTCTTTACTGCCTGTGTCTAACTGAATCGGTGTCGAAGCCCAGTGTTTGTCTTTGTGTTTTCCCCACATTTGTCCTTGAAAGAAACTCAAACTTGTCGTCTGTTTGTGTTTGTTGCATCTGCAGGTGGAGCTGCTGAAGTGAAGCAGCACCAGTTCTTCCACAACCTGGACTGGAACAGCCTGCTAAGGCAGAAGGCCGAGTTTATTCCTCAGCTGGAGTCTGAAGATGACACCAGCTACTTCGACAGTGAGTCAAAAACATAAAAGTATAAAGCAACAAAGCCCAAAAAATAAGATGTACTTAGAAATCAACTGATCAGCTCCTGACAGAAGGTGGGAGTTTAAAAATCCAGTGTGTAGGATTTAGTGGTATCCAATGAGGTTGCAGAACCAACTGAACACCCAACATCTTACCCTCCTCGAACATGAAGGGCCCTCTTTAGAGTCAGTGGCCCAATCCCAATGTCCACACTCACAGACTCACAGACTTTGAGGCTCAATCCCATTAACTCTGCACAGGTTTAGGGCTGTCCCACTGTCAACATGTTAAGTGCATGAGGGCTCAAATGTCGACATTTTGTGCCCTTTGTGGCCATTTTCTGTTTTGGATTTTGGATAGGATATTAACATTAAACACAGGGGAATACCATGGGTTACTGATAATCTTGAAAAACACAAACATGACCGTGATGCTTTCATTACTCCATATGCAGCTTCCTTTTTTGACAAACAGAAATTTTCTAAGTCATCTACCTAAGATCTGACATTTTCTGTTGAACTGATTTTCTACTTAAAACATTCATTTTATTTACAGCAAAGAAATTATGCGCTTTTGAAACAAGGAACTTTTCCAGTCAGGAACCAACTGAATAAGATTCTGTTTGTATTCATATTTACTCTGGGTTTTTGTTTCTATTATTAGGCAATATATTTTAAAACGTGAAATTAAGTACAAAAAACAAAACACAAGATATATTCAAACATAACAATAATATACCATTTTGACCCTTTGCAAACTCTCTCACTCAAACAATTGAGAGTTGACATCAGCAAAGTCTGTGAGGCTCAGGGTTTAAGGCTTTAGGGGGGACACTGGGATTGTGCCAGTGTTTGGTTTGTCCATTCTGAGTTTCCGTAGAGACTTGGCAAACCATGTGGGAGAGGACTCATTCCCCCAGTAGATATAAAAGGCTCATTCAAGTTAATGAAAATACAAAGATTCTTAGTTTCAGGTGATTATACACTCATGAAAACACAATTATGAATATCGTATTACATTTCGCCCTGAATCCTACACAGTAGTCCTCTACGAAACTAAGGAAGCTAATCTGTAATCTGCATCTTAAATCACTTTCACACTTTCAAATTGTGAAACAGTTTTGGATGAATTCAGCAACATTGGGGCTGTTTTGTTCCCTGAACCGACAACACTTTGAACAATACATGGGTATAGAAGTATTTACCTGTCAGCCATGACAAAATGACAAACACAGCCGGATTTCTCAGGAACAAAGTTGAGACGAGCAAGTGGCAAAAACATAAAGCAATAGATTTGCGACAGAACTTTCTATATTCTTCACACCTTAATCATCTGAAATCTAAACTTGTCATCATTAATTCCCAGCTCGCTCAGAGAGATACCATCACCTGGAGACGGAGGAAGAGGATACAAATGATGAAGACTTCAATGTGGAGCTGCGGCAGTTCTCTTCATGTTCTCACAGGTTCTCTAAGGTGTGTCCTTAATCTCCCACCTTCATCCTTACTGCCAGAAATGTTCCTAATGTAAATTAGTTGATGCCCTCATCTGTCCTGCTCCTTTTCTCATGGGAAAGAAAACACGAATGTTTAATTTCAAATGGAAATTCGTGCCCCCAACTCTCCTGCACTCCTTTTAACCCTACAGTATTAAACATAGATTTCAGCTTTGCATATATTTTCCGCTTGCAAATCAGATGGGGTTTTTTTCACTCTCTCTCTTTCTTTTTTTCTTAATGTAGAACACAATACACAATAGAGTCATATAAGCTGGGAGTCGTTGTTGTGCTGCATTGCAGTATGCTCCCCTCTCGCATCAAAACAAAGAATTACAGCGTCTCAGAGAGCAGCGGGGCGTCTCGGAGGAAGTGTCGAGCTACACTGAACCTCCACATGAACGCCAGGGTTGTTAGACATGATGAGTTCTGCATTAACACAGACAGCACAGTGTCTCTGCTCCACTTTTAATTGTACATATTAAAAACGCTGCTGTATAAACTAATGCTAGCTGCACAGAATATTATACATTTATTTATCAGTTTTCTAAACCTGACAGTGTTTAGAAACATCTGCGTGTCAAACATAATTTTACATTTACAGCCTGCATGTACTGAAGTGAATCTTTGCTTCTGTGTTGTTGTCAGGTTTACAGCAGCCTGGATTTGTCCCGAGGGCACCTGGAGGAGAAAGGAGAGACGGAGGGGAAGAAGAGCGAGAGCCCACTCACTGTGGACACTCTTAGCTGGACACCAGACTTTACTGAAATGTATGTTTTCCTCTGTACTTTAGTCCATTGAACAACCAAATATTGCATTAAAGACAAGAAAAGGACAGAAATAGTTGCAGAAATATCATCTTTTTAATTTTTTCAGTGGTGGTACCTTAGATTGATGTAGAAATACATCAAATATCAAAAGTAAAAGTGCGTGTTCTGCCGAAAATCTTCTAAGAATATATCCTGTTCTTCCACCAGGCCGTCACTGTCCCACTCGACAGACACCGACAGTGTCAATCAGGGTCCTCGCCCCAACTTGTTACCAAAGTTTGCCATCTCAGCAGAGAGCGAAGGAGACGAGACCTCAGGCCTCGGTGACCCCAGCAAGACCTCCTTCTCCATCGGGGAGCTCCCACAGGATGAGCCTGACGCTACAACTCCAGGCAGCACCCACAGCGGGGCCACACTCTCTGGTACGAAACTAGAACTGCATAGTATTCAGATATATAATACACATGCTTGGTTTTTATTTTCATAAATCACTAAGTTGTAAAACAGTGAAACTACAGCAGTGTCTCCCCTGGCAGTGTAAGTGAATTGCTGGCGATTGCTGCTTTTTTGCAAGACAGTATTAACAGGAGCGTCGGCAAACAGACTTTATTTAGAAAAGTCCCTGATAAGTAGTCTTTGCTGAGTCTACATTGGACTGTAATTAAAGAAACTTTAAAGTGTTAACTTTAAGAATGGAATTTGTTTCGGCGCAAGGATCTTTTTTCCGATATGTTAGAAGTTAATTGGTACATTCATTCAACATTCGGACTTTGGCCTTTTTTTACTTCCATTCAAAGAAAGCTAATCTAAGTCTAATCTAAAGAGAACAACAGGTGTCACAGACCACACCAAAGGAAAGAGTGGCTCTTACAAAATACAAGCTAGTCCAGAAGAATACAAGAATACAGCTGCTGCATCAAAACGTTACAAGGAGAAGCATTTAAGTAAAACACTGTGAAAGCCTGTCGAACCAAAACATCGCTCAGGCTTTTTCAAGGTCAATAAACAGAGGAGAACAAACTAGATATTTTGTTTTGATGCCTTTTTTAATGCTCAGAAATACCACTTTTTTAACAAGCCCTACATAGGTTCATGGCCTATAGCTGACGCATGTATCCCTGCTTTATATGCTGTTTTTCTATCTTTCCTTTTCCTCCCTGTTTTTCACTGTTTTTTGTCACTCAAATACAAGCAAGTAACCTGTAAACCTCAAAACAATCAAGATAGAATCTGCTAACTAAATTTAGAGCTGTTTGTGGGAGGATTCTGTTAGCTTACAAAACCTCTAACAATCACTGAATAACACAATATGCCTTCAATGTTTTTTCTGTACAGAGAACAGTGTAAAAATGACAAAGTGTGATTTTATAAGCAGTGTTTCTCCCTGTTTGTTGTCCATATGTTTTGCTCGGCTGAGCTCACTGACTGCTGGCTGTAGCTTTACATTAAAAGACATAAAAGACAGAAGTTCCCAAAATATCAGTGTTTTTTTATGCATTTTAAAAGTCAAGTTCAAACATAATTGTTGGAAATATTATAATGACGAGAACAGAAGAATGAGCTTCGATGTAGTTCTGTACCTCACTTTATTCTCATCTTCTGTAAAAAAAAACAGGAAGTTTCTCTGAACATCTGGACCAGTTGACACCTAGAGGTGAGGGTCTGGAGAGCCCAGACAGTACCAGCCATACCTCTGCAGATCAGGGGGCTCAGAACAACTCTCTGCGGCCGGAGAGCGCTGCAGAGAAGACCGGGGCGGTGGCTAAAGTCCCAAAGTCGGTCTCAACCGGAGCCCTGTCCCTCATGATCCCTGGAGGTAAGTCGAAGAACAACATGCAGAAAGAGATACATACGCTGACTGAAAAATATGATCTCAAGCAGTTCTGTTGAAGGTTGGAGTATGTCAGAGCCATACCGTGTGCAGAATTACAATAAGAGCAGCGGACTTTGAACAAATAATGTGAAAGAGATGAAAGCGCCCTATAGATCCGTGCGAAATTGGCCCAGCATGACACCTGCTGTGAGTTCCATTTTGCAGAGTGGCTGCGGGCGAGTAGCCGAGTACAAGGCGCTAACAAGTAAAGTAAGCGCACGAGGCAGGAGAGAGAAAATCCCATTAGTTTCGCCCTCAGCAGGAGCAGAATGAACCGGGCTCATGAGCTTTATGGTATCACCTCACTGCTGACTGGAGGGCCGGTCAGAGCCTGATTGATTGAATAAAGGAGTCTTCTCAGGTGGTGATTATCTCTTGTTTTTACAGATATGTTCGGGGTTTCTCCGCTGGCCAGCCCCCTGTCTCCTTACTCCCTCTCCTCAGACCCTTCCTCAAGAGACTCGTCTCCGAGCAGAGACTCCTCCCTGTTCACCGCCAACCCACGGCAGCCCATCGTCATACACAGCTCAGGGAAGAAGTTTGGCTTCACGCTGAGAGCGATCCGGGTGTACGCCTGTGACGGTGACATCTACACTGTCTACCATATGGTCTGGGTAAGGACTATCAGCCTGTAGTAGACAAGTCGTGATCAATTATGGGTCTGCAATCTGTAAAAGTGCTTTACTTTATCTGCTGGGTGCAGTTTAAACAAACTGTGGCGTGTTTGCCAATGTAGTTCTTGTGAAGGCTGTACAGATGAAATCTCATTCAGCTTCCAAGGGTGCTCTGTTCTGGTCTTCTGTTGTTTGTTTTTGGTGTGAAAACAAAGCAAACTGACCACAGGATTTTGTGGTAGTACATATTTGATCTGTTGGTTTCTTTCCCTGATTATTCAGACACTGAGAAGCAGTTGAAAGCTTAGTTCCTGGTTAAGTTAGCTGTTTCTCAACAAAACGATAGTGACATGTTGTAACCACACAGCAACTAATCCTGTAATAGTACAACACAAAATACCTTTTTTTGTCCACTTTGTTAAAACAATTTTTGCACCTGTTGTTGTGGATGCCATTACTCAAATATATCTGTAGATAGCAAATAGTTGTTTCCTGATATATAAATACTCAAAATATCACAAAGAGATGTAAAGAAAAATAGATGGTCATGATGATAGTGATAACAATAATAAATATGCCTCGTGTCTGTCAATCAGAATGTAGAAGATGGTGGACCTGCACATAAAGCTGGACTGAAAGCCGGAGACCTCATCACTCATGTGAACGGAGAAGCAGTTCATGGTCTCGTCCACACTGAGGTGGTGGAGCTCCTGCTCAAGGTAAACAAGAGTTTATGTTTTAACTTATCAACAGTTTAATGATTTTCTTTATGGTGTCTGAAAAATGTAGTTTAAGTTGAGATTAATAACTAGGAATGTAACATTTGTGTCGTCTGACTTAAGTTTTAGTCCTTTGTTGGATGAATGTACCATAGACAAAATGTCATCCTAAGTTTTGTCCTTCCTTCTCAGAGCGGCAGTAAAGTGGCCATCTCCACAACCCCGTTTGAAAATACTTCAATAAAAACTGGTCCTGCGAGGAGGAACAGCTACAGGAGCAAAATGGTCCGATGTGCCAAAAAGCCCAAGAAGGAGCGGACACCAGAAAGGTACCTAACTTTTTCATTTTATTCACTGTAGATTTAAGGCTTTTGTCTCCCTCTTCTTTTCCACACTGTGTACAAATAATAACCACATGTTGTGGATTTAATCTTCAATTTTCTAAATATACAGTATCTGTGTTTGATGAACACCTTTTATCGTGAAAAAATCGTTCAGAAAGTGACATATGTTGGAAAATGACACAATTTTGGACCAGTTCAGTCGGTCTTGACAGTCTTATAGTTCCATACTCAGAGCTAATGAGGACCAGAGTTATGAGTTCATGTGCTGGTTCAACGCAGAAAGAAACTGCGACACTTCCTGCTTGAAATGCAGTTGAGCATTATTATATTCCTCATTGTCCTCTAGGGGGCAGAAAGACAACACTGGGGGGATATTTTAATATGTGAATGATTACTCTGTTGGATCAATGGGCTATTTTGCATCTTAAGGAGACTGTGAAAATGTGCAAGATGATTAGTGTACGGTGAGAAAAGCACATAATGTAATAATATAGAAATGCAAAGAGCATAATGACAAAAAATGTATTAATTCTGAAGCAATGTGAATGTTTTATGTTGATTTCTAATGCACTTCTGAGCTATTACGTATCCATCCACACTTTCTCACTTGTCTTTTTTTGTTATACTCTTGCACCGACATCTGTACGTTATATTTGAAAACTGCTTCAGGCAATAAAGTAAATCATACGTCGTAAAAGACGACAGCAGGAGGTGTTCAAATGACTCTGGACTGATTTCTCTGTCTCACTTTGCTTTCTTCCAGGCGACGCTCCCTATTCAGACGTTTTGCCATGCAGCCCTCTCCTCTCCTGCACACCAGCCGCAGCTTCTCCTCCCTGAACCACTCCCTGTCATCTGGTGAGAGTCTCCCTGGCTCCCCTACCCACAGTCTGTCCCCCCGTTCCCCTACCGCCGCCTTCCGCCCCACACCAGATTTCACCCAGTCAGGTGGGGATTTCAACTCACTCTGATGTAACTGTTTGTTTTCATTTCACGTGTGAAATTACTGATAACCATGTTCTTTGTTCTTTTAACTTCTAGGTGGAAACTCCTCCCAGAGCAGCTCTCCCAGCTCCAGCGCTCCAAACTCCCCTGCAGGCTCGGGCCACATTCGTCCCAGCACTCTCCACGGCCTCGGCCCCAAGCTGCCGGGTCAAAGGCTTCGTCAGGGGCGGCGCAAATCTGCCAGCAGCATCCCTCTTTCTCCTCTGGCTCGCACGCCTTCGCCTACACCTCAGCCGACATCTCCTCAGCGCTCACCCTCTCCCCTTCTTAGTGGGCACTCTGTCGCCATTTCAAAGACGACACAGTCCTTCCCAGCCAAGATTCATTCCCCACCCACCATTGTTCGCCATATTGTGCGTCCTAAAAGTGCTGAGCCGCCTCGCTCGCCCCTCTTGAAACGAGTCCAGTCTGAGGAGAAGCTGTCCCCGTCTTACACAGGAGATAAGAAGCACCTGTGTTCCAGAAAACACAGCCTGGAAGTGACCCAAGAGGAGGTGCAGGATGAGGAAGTGAGGACCGGGGAGAGGGATTACACCATCTTGCAGAGTGTGGAAGAAACAGCCTGCGAGCCACCAGCAATCACCCGTGTGCGACCTGTCGAGCAGGGCTGCTTAAAGAGGCCAATCAGTCGCAAGATGGGCCGGCAGGAGTCTGTGGAGGAGCTCGACAAGGAGAAGCTGAAGTCCAAGGTGGTTGTGAAGAGGCAGGACTGGTCCGAGAGGAGGGAGTCTCTACAGAAGCAAGACGCCCTACGTGACCCTGAATCATCCGCCACGTGTGGGGACGACAGGGATGATTTTCCGTCCAGGAGTCAAAACAAAAGCAGCACAGACTCTGGTCCTCTGGAGCCCAAAGCTGCAAGCACAACACTCAAAGATGTGCTGTATAAGAAACTCAACACACGTGTCTCTGAGGGCATGGCTGACACCTCTGGTAGCAGCGGTGACAGTGACGGAGGACTCAGATCTTCTCTGTGCTCCGTCCACCCAGACTGGCAGCACTGCAGACAAAGTAAAGACAACATGAAGCCAGACAGATTGGACTTTAAGGCTCCAAACATCGAGTTCACCAGGAAGAGGCTGTCATTTGAAGAACGAGAAGACTGCATGTGCCGCTGCTCTTCCAGCATCCATGAGAACCTGCACTTCGGCTCCACCCGGTCCAAGAGCCTCCAGCTGGACACGGCCATGACTCATGACCACATGAAGGCCGGACTGGGAAGCGTCCACTCCAGCCCTGAAGGTCTGGCCCCGAAACTGTTCTCCGGCAGAGGAGAGAGCGCTGTGGAAAAACTCCAGCTCATCTCCTCTGCAGAGTCCTCGCTTCGAAAGACATCGTCTGAATATAAACTGGAAGGACGCCATGTGTCCTCTCTCAGACCTCTGGAGGGCACTCTGGATATAGGTCTGCTCTCAGGGCCCAGAGTGTCCAAGACAGAAACCTGTTTATCTAAGATGGCAGACAACACAAGCGACACTGTTTCTATGAGTCCTCCAATCTGGCTCCAGACCCCGACGGAGAGACAGATAACCATCCCACAACTGAAAACTGCAGACAAGCTGAAGAGCCCACTGACTTGTTCTCCGAGCCCTGAAGCTGTTTCTTCTCTAAATAGCATCGTCGCCTCCAAAGATCAGTCAAATAATGCGGCCACAGAGGGGAAAATCAGTACGAGTGGTGAGAAAACACAGGATAGACTCAGTGAATCTTTAAAGGCTCAAACCAGCAAAGTGGAGGCGTCGAGCTTTACTGCTAAACAAGAGAGCAGGACGGGTTTGAAGGCCGGGTCAACACTGGCTCATGACCACCGAGGCCCTCGACACAGCTCCCACTTCTCTTCGTGTGGAAAAACACCCTCCATACGGGAAGTCAGCAATGAGGATCAAGAGGATGAAGTGGAGCAGCCGGAAATCACTCCACACACAGACGGCTCCAACACACCAGTCTCTTTGACTTCAGCAAAGCCGGAGGCGAGTGTAAAAACGATGCAGTCTCCGGCTGCAGCAGCCAGTGAGCTGTTAACTGTGTCAGTGAAGCAGAGTATAAACTGTGGTTTGGATACAGGTCAGCGTCAGAGCGGTGAGAAAACGGCACAGAACTCCAGCGTGACCTCTGTTTCTAAAGTACAGAACAACTCATCTGTTTCTGTAGAAACTAAACAGCAGCCGGTGAACATCTGCTCCTCGAAAACGCAACCGCAGGCCTCTGTGACAACATCAGCATCTGCTCCTGCACATGAAGATAAAACCTGCAGTTTGAAATCTCAAAGCCAGGACTGCTCAGAAAGATCTGTTAGTAAGGACAGTGTGCAAGCTAACAGATCAGCTGTGAGAGTGGCCGGAGATCCAGTCAACACGTGTGTCACAGCTGCTAAAGTGGAGCAGAAGAGAGACGTTTCTACTGTGGTCACCTCGTTAAATAATGTAACTTTGAGTGTAAATAAAAAGGATAAAACTGTGTCCGGTGGTGCAATAGAGAGGGGTAGCGTATTGCCGCAGAAAAAGGAGGATCCCGTCTCACCAAAGATCAAGAATGTGAAAGATTCAGAGCAGCTATTGAAAAACAATCCAGCCGAAAAAGCACAACACAAATCGTCTGATCCAGAACGTTGCACCTCTAGAAAAGAAGAACCTGTAATCAGTGCGAAAGAAAAACAGAAATGTTCACCTCCAGCAGCTGAAAATGTAAAGTCGAGGCCTGACCCACAACCTGTAGCACACACCGCTGTGAAAACAGAGAAGGAGACAAAAACAGTGGAGGTGAAATCCCACAGTGCAGCTCCTCCTGTCCCAGCGCTCAACAAACAGAGAGATCTGTCTAAAGAATCTGCGCTCCCAACTTCAAACGCTCAAGTAACCCATGACTCTAAACAGAAACAAGCCGCGCCGCCACCTGCTGCAGTTGACGTAAAGCGGGAGGAGCTGACACACTCCCCCGGTCATGCTGACATGAAGCAAAGAGAAACCCAGCCCAAAAGCTCTGTAGCAGCTCCAAACACTGACTCGAAGCCAAAATGTCTCCCCTCTAAAGCTGGCCCTTCCTCGTCCACTCTAAAGACATCTGTAGCTCCAACACTTCCTAAACAAACCCTTGATGCCAAACATAAAGACCCTTCCCCCAAAAACCAAGCCCCAGTCGTTAAAAACCATCACGACTCCAAACCAAAACACGTCCCTTCACCTCTCGCTGCACCTCAGCACCAGCTGCAGCCAGATGTTCCCTTACAGCCCGATCCACCGCCAGTGCTGCCGAAACCTGCAGCCAGGAAGGATCCGAGCAGCGGGGCCGTCTCAGGCAGGATCTCCAGCTGCGCACCCCAGGAGACTGGTGGCAAGCTATCCAAGGAAGCCCCCAAACCGGACACTCACAAGGGCCCGGATACCAGAACCACCACCCCTGACAAACAGGTGACCCTCAGCAAGAAGGAGCAGGCTGAGAGGAAGAAAAAAGAAACTGCCCAAGAGCTGACGTCTGCGCAGAAAAACACAAAAAGAGACGCATCCAGAGCTGCAGCGTCTGCACCGAAGGACAGTTCAGACAAAGACGCTGGCAGGTGCAAGCAGCAGAAAGAGTCTCCTCGTAGTTCTAACAACAAAAAATAAAGAGGGAAGCGAAGATGGCATCATCGCTGTCCCGAGAATCCAGATGTAGTAAAGTGTAAGAAATGTTTTGTGCAAACATCATCATGCCTTCTATTTTTCTTCTTTTTTTTGGTTTTTTTTGTTTGAGGACCGGGCAAGCTGTTACATGCTGATAGAGAGGTAGACGTGTGTGTGAGTGTGTGACACGTTTCTAGGTCTGAATGTAGGCAATCATTTGCTGATGATTTCTGACGTTTCTTGCGTTTTTACTTTTAAGTGAATGTTTGGTAAATTTTTGTCGATCCCAGAATGCTTTTGTGCAATCAGTATGTCGGGGGCGGGGGGGCAATAGGGGTAAAGTAGCCTTTACAAAGGTTGTGACGTACTGTAGAGTCAGTGCCATAAAAGATTTTTAATTGCACTGTTTACTTGTAGACTTCGGAGGACCTGATGTCTTTTAAATGCAGTAGACCACACAAATTTCACTCGGCAAAAAGTTAGCAGCTGCACCACGATTGTTTCTGTTCAGTGAAAGCGGTTTTAACGTTGGAGCGGGGGGGTTGTGCAGTGGTACACGGAGGGAATGCACCTAAAAACTTCACAAGAAGATACAGAATCATGTCACGGTTCTAGAAATCATAAATTAGTGAAGGGGCCTTCGGATTATAGGAAAATAAACCTTGCTGTTCTTAGCAAGCTGTGGTGTTTATTCACATTCCTCTGACATCTGTACATATGTTTTTGATTTTTATGCAATAGGGTGTAAATATGATAACACTGTAAAACGGGGATACATGGGCTTACATGTTTGTATTATATGTATAGGATTTTGCAGTGTCATTTTGTTTGTATGCTTGATATTAAAAGAGTATCACGTTCTGCTTGATAACTCCGTGGTCTAAAAGTAAGCTACCGTGATGTATCTCGTCAAAAGGCATCTTCTGCTTTGTGACCTACATGTTCCAAAATTAACTTGAAGAAAAGAGAGAGAGCGAGGAAAAAGGCATGAGGGGGTAACTGGGTTATTTCTAAAAATGTAGCATTATATAACGAAACTGTGAGGGCTGTCAGTGATTCCCAAGAATGTCTGTACTGTCGAGGATGTATTTGCTGGCTCACGACAGTTCGCAGGGTGATGACTGCGTGAAATATATGACAAAAACGTTAGATTCGAACCAGCAGTTCTGCTTACGTTTTGCAAAATAATTGCTGCGGTTAGATTTCTGAAGGCTTTCGGGCATCTTCTGCGAGTCATGTCTGTGCAGAGCGATAAAGGTCAGACGGTGAGCACAGAGCGATGGTTTCAAAGGATCTTTTGACATCAGGCTTCAGTCTCAGTGTTGTTCAAGTCGTGTGAGTGTTTAGTTCTTCATATTGAGCAACAGCTGGCTTAAAGGGACAGTTCAGCCAAAAATGAAGAAGAAGTAGTCCTGCAAACATTTCTGGAGCTTCACAGCAAAACAAAGAAGTCGATGGAGAATTGCTTAAAACAGGGTGTAAAAAACGTCTCTTTAAACCAATTTGGGATCTCGGGTCTTCTACAGACTTGGACAATTATTAAAACAGAGATCTTCACTGTAGCCGCTAAGCTAAAAGTGTTAGCCTGCACTTTGTCTGAAGTGGGTACGTAAGCTCGGCGGCACGTTTTTCAAGTTTTAAAGGTGCAGTATGTAAGAACTGTCTGCCTGTGGACAGCATATCACCATATAACCTCCTCCAGCTGCACCTGAAGCTAGTTAGCTCAGTGCAGCTAGTTGTCCCGACTGGAAGCTCGAGGAAGTTTGTTCATTTACACCTCCAGCAAAGGAGCTTTGGACCTGGATGTGAAGGGGCTCAGTAGAAATCTTGGTCGATATTTTAAGTTTTCAACTAAACTTCTTACATATGGCACCTTTTTAAAAGTCCACATCTGCTTCGGCTGTTTTATTGTGAAGCTCCAGAAAAGTTTTGTGGTCTACGAAACTTGAATCGACTGCTCTTCATCATCCAGCTGAGTAGATAATGAGTGAAATTCTCATTTTTCGGTGAACTGTTCCTTTTTGAGATTTTATATGCAGAATCCTGGTTATTTGCATCACATAGTTCGTGTCCACAACATACATTTGATGTTAACTTACAAATACTTGGTACTACACTTATAGGCTGTCATATATCCGCATCACGTTCTGCGATTCCCTCTCACGCACAAACGCGTTTCTATACTGTAGATGCCTTTTTTAAATTGCCAAACCCTAAAGGACGACCGGAAAGTAGCCTAGGACACTAAGTATGTAATGCAGTATTTGTCGTGCTGGCTATGTCAAAAAAAAACAACAATAATCTTGTCTACTACATATACTCCTTGTCGACGAGTCAAAAAGAAAAAAAGACGTCATGGAACGTGACGCAGAATAAAGTTTATCTGAGCGACATACTGTATCCGAGAATGAAACCGAAACACATTGAGATTGATAGCAGAGATTTTAATGTTAATCTGATGTTTACTCGCATTAGATATTGTAAATGTATCGCTGATGTATTGTGAGAGAACAAATGCACCTTAATGTTTTGCCAGCGTTCAGTTCGGAGGGCGAGGCGAGGAGCGAAACTGGAACTGAAAGTGGTTCATGAATTCCCCACTCGTCCTGACTTTACATGAATCACTGAGTTTTTATTTCAACGATCGAACATGTTTTTTTCTTTTTCAACACTTTTCCTCTCTTTCTTGTGACGACTGACATTTAAATCCTCAAAGCACATTCAATGTTTGTTTACAAAGCATCATGGATGTATATTTTGTATATTGTTGATTTGCCAAATCTATGTTCTGTGTCACGGATAATGTTGTTTCTAGTAGTGTGAGACTTTGCTCCCTTTTTGCCACAAGGATGTTTAATAAGAACATTTTGTTTGTGCAGTAAATCAGTCAATGTCTTATCACATGTCGGGTTTCTTCTTCGTCTGCTTGTCTTTTCAGTTTCCGTTTTCTTCCTCTGTGCAAAACTAGTATTAAATGAACTCGCTTAACGATGGTTTGTCTTTTAGAATATGTGCAATAAAAGTGTTTTGAGTTTGGTAATTTGCCCAAGGAAAGCTCTATGGATGTCATAGATGTTGTATATTAAAACAGATATTTATACTTCTAATGTTGCGTAATACTGAAAATAAAATGGAATTATAAATTAATCTCTTCGCTCCTCTTTTGATTTTAGAATATTGTCTTCAGTTTTGGCTGGTTGAATTGTTGATATCAAATGTCAAACCATAATAATGTCCTATTTCTGAAAATAAAAATATAACTTAGAAATAGATTAAATCAATTAATTACAGGAATGTAACTACATACATTCCCTCCAGGAATGTTCCGAACTACTTAACTTGTCTTTCCATGCCATGTTGTACTTCTACTCAAGAAAAGTATCTTTCTTTTTACACCACATATATCTCTGATCTTTAAACTCAAAACAAACAATGAAAATCTTATGAAATCTGATGTTATAGAACAGTTTAAACGACAGAGTTGATTGACAGAAAAGTAAGTAAATTACATGTTAAAATGGAGGGTTTGAGGTTTTCATGGCGTCATTTGGGGCTCTTCCTCTGAATTATTTCAATAAATCTAATGTATTTATAATGTTGTTAAGGGGTTGTGATGTGTGTTTGGACAAAACAAACATTGTGACGGCGTTTCTCACTGATTCAGATTTTCTTTTTAAACCAAGCAATCGATTAATGTTGAACAGTCATCAGTTTAATCCAGAATGAAAATAATCATTAGTTGCAGAGCAGAATGAGCTCCACCTCAACCAACTAAAACAGTAAAATCCTGCTTTTACATTAATGCACGAGTCATAATTATCTAATTATGTTCATATATAATAATAAAACAGTCACAGAACATTTTACAGCATTGAGAAATTTAACATTTAATAC
Source organism: Diplodus sargus (assembly GCA_903131615.1). Classification (NCBI taxonomy): domain Eukaryota; kingdom Metazoa; phylum Chordata; class Actinopteri; order Spariformes; family Sparidae; genus Diplodus; species Diplodus sargus. Next base: position 2,532,917 of record CAEMYA010000073.1, read on the forward strand.
TTTTTAGTGCATTTTCCTTATTATACTTAACATACTGCCAACAGCAGATCATGTCTTACAGTTATTGCCTTTTCAATTTATTTTGTATCTGTAGAAATAAAACATAAACCTCTTGTCTTTAATTTATAAAGAGTGATGCACATAGAGGTGCAAGTCAACCTTGAGTGGTGCAGTGTGACGCCAACAGGGGGCAGTATCCTTCCACCTGTGTGCTGCTCAGTATAGATCCTCTGTTGTGTAACATCTATCCAGCAGAGACGCAGCAGACCAATGTAGTGCCGTGAACGGAAATCCTCTCAAGATTAGAACAAATCTGATAAAGATGCATAATTAAACTGTCTCTTTTACACCGATTACCAGCTCCAAACAGTGTCAGACCGGACTTTAAGGTCTTTAAAGCATTCCTGCGGCGTCTTGATATTCATTTATGATGATATTGCAGGTATTGAAGGATATATTAAATATGAGGCTTAGTACACGTCCACCCCTCCTCCTCCTACAGATAATAAGTTCCTGTTGATGTTCACTAACCGTCATTTCACATGAGATTATAGCGTTAATGATACAGATGGATCAGCGTCCACACAGACTGATTACTAAGCAAAAAATAATAAATACAGGAATGAATGGGAGAAAAATCCTCTTAGTGTTGAGGAATGGGGTTAACCGTTGGGAGAGCGGGGGGAGAAAGAGAGCATTGTGGTAACTCATTTATTATCATTATTGGCTGTGAGCTTTCTTCCTGCCTGCAGACAAAATGTCTGTCTCGTGGTGCGTCGCGGCTGCAGGCCTTTACTGCATCTTTACATCTGTAATGAACGACATGTTGACCCCTTTAATCTATGGGCTGTTTTTCAAAATACCGTCCCATAAAAGATATCCTGATAATGGATGAACACCCTGATCACGTCACTCTGATACGCCTTTAAAAGCATGTCATCATATTTTGTTATGTTGCTACATAAAGTCAAACTAAACCCTCTCGGTACGAACCATCCCCCCCCAACCATATTACTCTTTGTTGTCACCTTTCATTAGAGTCTGCAGACGCAGAGCTTTGGCACTTGAACTCACCCCTCAACATTTACCCTCCATCATATAAATACATAAAAAATGGTGCGTTGTTTTTAGTGGATTGTGAGGATAATAAAATGTATCTTCATTGTCCATCTGGTGGCTCCGGGAGAGTGGAGGCTGTCTGGTTCCTAATCCATTTTAGAAACACTGATCGATACTAATGATGTGACCAGCTGTGTGCGCCATTATCAATAGGGTGTGGAGTTAAAAGTGTGTGTGTGTGTGGGGGGGGGGCATGTATGTGTGCACAGAGACACACGTACACTGTAGAGAAACAAACTACTATGTTTCTACAGCCCGGCTAGCAGCGCTGCCAGGCTGTACTTATTAAGCACAGCGGTGATTTGAGCTAACGTGATGCTAACGTAATGCTAACAGTTTCCGAGTCTGAAAGGTGAAGCCGATGCGAAAGTGTCTTAAACCCGTATTCTTTCTAACAGCCAGCAGCGACTCCACTGGTTTCACAAAGAAGTCTGATTGTATGTGAGCTTATGAGAAAATGGCCTTCTTGATGTTCATGAGGTAAATCATGGCACTGTTTACAGTAGAATAGACGATGAAGCAGCGTTTGTAATACCGCTGGTGGCCACTGTGCAATATTTGAAGCAAAGGTGAGTTTCTTTGTTGGATCCAACCAGCACATCATCTCCAGCTCCACCTTCATGTCTAAATATGGTCACTTCTGGCTCCAAAAAACAACATTGCGATGACCATAATGCCAAACTCAAGGCTTTAGAACCCAACAAACCAATGGGTGACATTACTCTTTGTTTGGGAATATTTTTGGTCAAATAAAATTTGACCTGATGGTGGCGCTAGATGAGAAGTCATTTGAGCTCCAAAGTCAGTAGGATTCATCCTTTGAAAACCATTATCTGTGTCAATTTTTATGGCAATCCATAACATTTGCTGCAGAGGATTGTCATTGATATTTAACTTCTGTGAATGTTAATGTCAGTGGCGCAACAGAAACAGCCAGAGAAACCATCAAAGCCACTATGAATCATCATCTGGGAACCATGAATGTCTAAAAACATGATGTAGAGATATTTTACAAGGTAAGTTCCCACTTTGGCATGCTGGTGTCACTGAATGAATAATAAGGGGACCACCAGAGTAATTAAGATTCATCATCTGGGTACCATGAGCGCTTGTACCAAATTTATAGCAATCGATCCAGTTGCTGTCAAGATAATTCAGAAATGGAAAGACCTCTTGGAGCAAAAGTCAGGGGATGATCAATAACAGCAGGGTTCTTCCTCTGGGGACCACGAATGTCTGTACTCATTTTCACTGCAATCCATGAATTATGGTGCCAATTAAGGATTGTCGAGATGTTTACCTCTGAACCAAAGCTGTTTATTAGTCAGCGAATCACCAAAGTCAGTGGGAAACTATCATCTTGTGACAATGAATCTTTATCTAAAAACATGTGCCATCCTCTTTACTAGATGTAGAGATATTTTACTGGATCCAATGTTGTTGAGATTTTTCAAGCAAAGTAAAGTGCTGTGAAGAGAAGTCATGGTATCATCACAGCCCGCAGGCTTCTCCCTCTGGGGACCATGAATGTCTGTACAAAATGGAATAGCAACACGTCCAACTGTTGTGTCTGTATTGCATTTCATTCAGCCTGAAGGACCAACTTACTGACAGACCATTACTGCCAAGTAGTATTAGTTGTAGTAAGGCTAAAAATAAATAAAATAACATTGTCAAACAAATGAACACACAATATCTCGACAGTTTGCGCAGAGGCTGCGGCGAATTCTCGGAAACATCGGCTGTTTCTCTCATATTCGTCTTTAAAGAGCTTTCTCGACAACGACTAGAGGAAAGTGAATCTCATAAATAAAGCAGTGGAGAGGCTGAGAGCGGCGGTGGGAAGATTGCTCGTTCCTGTAGACACATGCAATCTGAGACACAGAGAGATAAATCCACTCTGGCCCTGTATTAACTTTTGCTGCTGGAATTTGTTCAAGTACATTCTGTGACTTGGTGGGAAGCCAAAAACTCCGGCCCAGCTCTCATATCTCATGTTGCAACTAATGGCTTCTGGCCGACTTTTCCAGCGCTCAGCCTTACAGGCCCGTCTCGCACGCGGGGAGGAGCGAGCTCATTGTGTAGGAGGAGGTTCACTCTCATGCTAGAAATGTTAAACAAAAACTTACCACTGCTGTGTCAGAAAATATAACATTTCTCATGGTGTCGGTTTCCACCGTCTGTATTATTACTTCCCTACTTTCACTGCGCCGGCTTTTGCTTATTATTTGCACAGTAAAGCTGCTGTAAGACGCGTAATCCTGTAGACATAATTCAAGTATTTCAGCTGCATTTTGTGGAAGAAGCAGCAGTGAAAACATCCCTGATCCTTACACAACAGTTCAAACTGTCATGCATACCCTGCAGACATTCAGTCAACCATGTGACATACCCGCTGCCGTAACGTATGCCGTCGTGTTGATAAAGTTAAATGGGTTACGCAACGTAGAGACAAGGTGAAGTGTGTGTGTGTGTGGGTGGGTAGCAGCCGTTCGAGTTCAGGGTTAGTCGATGCTAAAGTACACAAAATGAAGATTGTGAGGCGCTCTCTGAGGATATTATTTTCAGAAATTCGTGGAAGCGTCGGTGTTGCAGCAATAAGATAAATAAACACTCGGTGATTGCTGAATCTGTCGTGATGAAATGCTCGGTTTGAAATAGATTCTAGGGCTCGGGAGCACACATGAGCAGCCTCCATGTGTGGCAGGGCACAAAGAGAGCGCTGATTAAAACCTTCACAGGCCCTGCGTAGTTACAGTCGAAATGAGGGGATGATGTATGACTGGATGATTTTGTGGTCCGTGTGTCAGGCGGCTAAGTGGTGGGTTGAACCAACGCGCTTGTGTATACTGTGAGCTCAGATGCCGAATAGTGCTGGGTCAGCAAAAACGCTCCTTTTCAAAGATTGTATGCTTTGTGAAAGTACTTGTGTCACGAGCTTGTTTGGTTAAAGTTTTATATTTATACCATGACTTCAGTTTAAACAGACGGATGATAGTGTTTGTTTTTTAGGTGTGGACTCGGGGAGCGGCAAGAAAAGAAAAAGGTAACACATGACTCCAGAAGGCCGAGACGGACTTCATTGAAACACACAAGGGCCACTTTGTTGTTTATTATTAATCATTATCAGTCATTCACCAAATTTGTTTTTACAGCTTAAATTCTTAGATGAGCGCTTCATTAATTTACCACTGCACTTTTCTAACGCGGTCAGACTCACAGTTTTTGTTTTTGAAGGGGCAATACGTAAGAAACAGCTAGAAAATGTGTTAAAAACAGTAACAAACTGAACTTTTATTATCAAGATTGAAGTTAGCATGCTAACCAGCTAGCCCCAGCCTGTCTCGTAATCGGCTAACCACTCTGTACCAGCAAGAGCTAATAAAATAAATAAATATAAGATGAATATTGTTGTGGAATAACTTTTTACCAATAATAAAATAGAAATATGTTGAGAAGTCTTCTGGAGCCAGACAATATGACAAATAAAGTCCTTTTTATAGTTTTATTGCTCTTTTGTCCCTTCGTCTTGATTGTTTTAAAACAGTGGGGGCTTTCAGACACCAGTCAGTTTTCCTCCTATGAGTCACAACTGACCAATAACATGAGTTTCTCAAAAAACCAAAAGGGGCTTTTGCTTCTAACTTCCTCCCAGCAGGGGTTCTCGGGAACTTTGGCCCACAACTCATCCCCTAGAAAGCAAAAACAAAGTGATCTATCTTTGAAATGAACACAAGGAACAACTGGCCACGTCACTCTGACCTGTTGACCTTTACACTTTTTTTTTGCTCACGAAACTGAAAATTACAATTTTACGCCATCTGAATTCAAGTTTCTCTCTTTTAACAAACCAAGACAGACTTCATTGCCTCGTGGACCCTTTGTAAAAACACACTCATTCAAGCAAACGAAACTCAAGTCAGCTAAGATTAATAACTCCACAGCTAATTGAGCTAATTAACCAATGGCAGCTAGCTAACTACAGCAAAAAATATTGTGAGCAGCAATTGTCCGTTCTGGTCATATTCTACAAAATACACCTTTAAAGCAGCAGTTTGTAAGATGTGGCCAGAATTTTACGTTTGAAATGTTATAAAAATGAAGCTACATTATCAACTGAGTGTGAATAAACAACAGTGTTGACGTTTTATGTACTCTGTTGCAGAAATGTTTACAGAAGTTAGCATGCTAGCCCACTAGCCCCAGTTTGTCCTGTCTCGTAACACCACTTTCTGAGAGGTGTAATTCAAGTTTCTATTTTTTACCTAACAAAGACAAGCTTAATTACATTTACTTGTTGTAAAAACACAAGAGTAAGCTAATAAGGGAGATAGATCAACAGCTTATTGAGCCAATTAGCTCTTAAGTTGGAGGTTCAGATGTGGCGGCTAACGTAGCTTTGGGCTGCTACACTCAAGCAGTGCTGAGGCGCCGATGGGGACAGCAGAGGTTTGGCGAGCTGACACCCTCAGATGTTTTTCATGTTTAGTCTTAAAGTCTTCAGCTCCAACTGCCGCTGACTCACGTGACTGTACTGTAAACATAGCTTTGTCGAGTGTTAGCCAACAGTGGAATGTTTACAGACGTTGCGCAACTTGATCAGTCATTTTGGAGCTGTGGTTTTGATCAACCAATGAATTAAATTCCAGTATTCAGCCTGATTTCAGCTCTGCTTTTGTTCCTTAACCAACTCATGAGGGAAATATTTGGCCCAGAATTTATCTGCTAAAAGCTCCACTGTGTTTACATGCTTTTTGCTAACTTTGCCCGACTGCTGTTTGGTGCTGCACAGTTAGCATACGGTCAGATTTTCAGAACTTTTACGATTAAAAAGAGCTGTAACCTGGGTTTGTGGGAGCTTTGAGCGTGTACCCTGAAAAGTGAAGTTGGGGGCCAAGCTAATAACCAAAACACTGAGCTGAAAGATGCTAAACTGCTCCACAGGAATGAGATGAACTGCACCTTAAACACAGAGCTTATATTGATCGTTAACATGGAAAATACTGAGTGTAGCAGCTTTAGCATTATGTTTGCCAAACTACTATTTCCCCTCCAAGCGACCCGTTAGGTAAGAGAAACAAAAAAGACATGTGACTCTCAGATGATCAACAGCTCTCATCTGCTTGGACCCTGTCAATCATCACTTCTTGCTTTTTCTTCTTCCAGTCATGCATCAGAAGATGTGAACTTCGCCTCTTGCACAATCCAGAACATCGTTATTTGAAGCTGCGAGGGGAGAGAAAGAGTCTCACGAACGATTTCTGTTTTTGTTGGTTTTATTACACGTCAAAACACAAATGAACCGTTGAGACGTTGCGTAACGTCAAATCGCTGCGACGAGCCGAAAGTTGAAGGTTCTGTTCGGTTAGTTTTTTGCGTCTGTAAATAGCCCGTAGGTGGACGTGTGCATGAATGGTTGTCTGGTTTATGTGATTGAGGTTGACTGTCAGCTGGGATTGACTCCGGCAACCCTGTGCCATGCTTAAGGATAAGCAAGTATGGCTTACAGATGCTATGTTTAGCTAAATATATCGAGTTCAAGTCAGGACAAGCATACATTTTAAACTTTGAACCGTCTGATTACTGATTACGTTTACATGCACAATGAAAAAGACAGTTTTCCTTTTGCCTTTTAAACGTTGAATGAAAATGAATGTCACCAGTATTCCTGTTTACATGCTGCCGTGCATTCTGGATGGATGCGACCTGACGTGTTCTTCTTTACGTCAACATATGGAAAAGTGGAACAGGTGGAGCTGCTCGTTGTGTCATGCTTCATAAAAGACGATGTTGAAGTTGCTGGACTGGTTCGACCGTGCAAACACAGCCTCCAACTTTCATCCCCTCTTTCCCCCCTCGCAATCCCAAAATTCACATGAAAAGACGTTATAAAGATCTTTTATTAAGCCGAAATCTAAGCTTAAGCTAAAGCTACATTTTATGTTTATTGTCATTGTTATTTTTGGCATTTTATTACGAGTCCCCGTCTACTTCAGCTGTTTAGGATAATGCTACAATGCTGTTTTGCTGTGAAAGCTCCAGAAATCTTTTGTGTACGATGAAACTTCACCAGACTAGTGACTGAATCTTCATCTTTGTGTGAACTGTTCCTTTAATCAGAAAACGCTACCGTCAGATTAAAGCTGGGAATATACTCTTTACATGGCCTGTATATTGTCATATTAATAATAATAGCTGAATATTAGTGTGCATGTAAGGCGTGCGAGTGCTCCTTTATATGATGTGTGAATAAAAAACGCATTACTGTCTCATATTTGCAATAAAAGTTGTTTTTTTTCTCAGCATGTTCACAGAACTGTATTACAGAAAAGGTCAGGATCATCAGGGAAGAGCACAGAAGACACAGACTGATGTAAAATGAATGTACATGTTCAGTGGATTGTCTCTCTGGAGATGTGTGAAGAGGTAAGTAAAGACCACTTAACATACGGATCAAGAGTTAACCCGATGTGTCTTTCCTTCTGCCGTCATTTTCAGAGTGACCTGTGGAGCGGATGAGCAGTGTAAAGGTCAGACAAGTGTCAGAGGCTCAGAGACAGTGGTCAGCAAAGAAAAGAAAGAGGATGAAGACGACGGGGAGGAGGAGGAGGAGGAGAAGATCCCTCTGTCAGACACGGGGTCGGGCTCCGGGCTCTGGGCTCTCCGGGCTCAGGAGAGTGACATAACCCCGGTGTGGTGTGGTCCCACAGCGAGCGCATTAATGAGCGTCTGAGAGGGATTTAAGCTCCAGGGCTTAGCACAGATCAGCCTTCTGAATCTCAGCCTCAGGGGAAAAAAAAAAACGGGACTGGACTCTGAGCCTCCATTATGGCACATGCTGGGAGAGACGCATTAAGGTTAACGCAGACGAGCGCAGGACCTGAAACACTGAGTTCATGTTGTGTACTATCTGACACGCAGGGAGAGTTGGAGCCTCAGTGGACGATGGGCAGTCGTTCGTTGCATTGGTTAGACTTTAAATCGACTGTCTTTGTATTTTAAGGTTCTTCCGCTCATCAGTATTTTCCATGTCTATGCTGCTGTTCTTCGTTGAGGAAGAGATTCCACATTGTGATGCACGACACTAATCTGACATCAGTAGTTATTGGGTCACTTTGCCATTTAAGATGTTTAATAAAAATGTTAACGTTAACACTACAATTCAACCAGCTACAGTGAAAAGACATGAAAGAGTTACTTCAGTACTGGAAAAGTACCGTTTGTTAAATCTGGGCCGTCTGCACAGCGGAAAGGTACAACTATTGTTTGACGATCAAATACATTTGTGCTCTCTGACCGTATTAAACCATACGAGGCTTTGTTGTCGTGGTTACAATAATAAACATGAGGTGACGGTTAGCTCGGTCACTGAATGTTTGTGAACACGAAACTCAGCTAAAACCAAAAAAAGATGTTAAAAGTGAGTGTTTTTTCTCTGTCAGAAGGCCAAAATGAAGATTTAATGCGTGTTGCGTGAATACAAAATGAAACAGTTCGGAGTGTTTTTCACTGTCAGGCTGCCGAATGACTTTTTGGTGTGTGTGTGTGTGTGTGTGTGTGTGTGTGTGTGTGTGTGTGTGTAGGCCTATGAAATTAAACTCAGCTCAGACCATGTGATCAATCACAATCATTCAGCTGTGAATGTCTCTGAGTGGGACACTTGCTTCAAACACTTCCTGGAAGAGAAACGCAGCTTAAAACTAAGAAGAAGCGCTTCAAAGTGAACGTTTGAAGGCCAAAATGAAGATTTACTGCGTGTCGCGTTAATACTAAATAACACTTGAACCGTGTTATCGAGCATATTGAATGTCTCTAAGAAGGAAAGTTGGCTCATTTGTCCAGAAACAAAAAGTTTTGACTGTCAGCCGGGAGCTGAACATCGGTGAGAAGTCCTTTTTGTCTCAGACTCTGATCTGATGCTTTGTTGAATCATCCGTCCACCTCAACTTCCTCTCTCTGCCGACTTTGTCATGTCATCTCGCTTCCTCCTTTCGTTCCCATCGTGATTAACACACTTACTAGAGGGCTTTGTCTTCTGAATGTTAACTTTTTTTGTTTTTGACGTTTCTGGGACGCTTCCTGAAATGCCCGTTCACCTTGGGAGGATATTCACTGAGTCTTCAACCCATGAAGGGTGTTTCTGTCATGGTGTCAAGGACTTTCGCTCGGGGTTTGTTTGATCTATCTATCTATCTATCTATCTATCTATCTATCTATCTATCTATCTATAAAACCTACTGACAACCACTCTTTCGAAACGCTCTTTCCCTTCTCCTGACACTATACACACTAAATACTCTACAGTGAGCAGTAAATATACATTTGGGACATATTGATAACTTTGCTGTGTATGATTGTTACTAAGCAGCAGTGTGTTTGTCATAGACGCTTCAGATTTCGCACTGATTTTTACCCCCAAATAAAAAGGGAGGAGAAAAAATGTCCTTGTGCCCCAAAGAAAACAATTAAAAAAAAAAGTTAATAAACATAAATAATCTTCACTGCGGGCCTTCAACTTTCTATAGGACGTGCTGTGTGAGAGGAAACAGCCCAAACGAGCGTTATGTAAACACATTCCCTGCACGCACGGCCCAAAAAGCCACAGCTGGTTGAATTTGCGTAAGAGGCCCCCGGCTCAGACGCCGTCTATGCCATCCGGGTTTGTAGATCACTGCAAATCTGCTTTGGTTCAGTCCCGTGTCACAGGCACCGGCTGCATGGTACTGCTGCAACGGATGGATTAACATAAGTGCAGGATTGAGGTTGTCCCAGATAACTCGAGTATCAAACGGGGACTTTTTGGCCCGACTGATTTCCAAAAAAACATTTGTGAAACTTCGCGGGGGTTGTCCAAAGGCTACTGGATGGAGAGACGCTCCACATTCAGTGAACTGTTCAACTGTTCAAACCTCAGTGAATTTCCCTACATTTCTTTGGGCTGTGGGTGAAACATGAGAGCGCAGCTACTGTCATAAAGGAGACAGGATGGACTGTTGGAGGCGGTCGGCTGGACAAGGAGCGATTCTTTTAAACTTCATGTTTCTGCGAAGGTTACACAGATACTTCCAGTCAAAACAGACTTAAAAACATTTGTGATTCCTGTTTGTATTCACTACAGTTATAGGAAACCTCTAGGACGGTGTATCAGATGTTCTGGTGGCACTGAAGCCTGATGTTTTGGTGAGTGAGTCACGGCGTGTTCTCCATCGCACAAAAGGAGCGCAGAGTCCACTCGATATCTGTTTCTGCCAACCGCAATGGAACATGCTGTACTTCTCGTTTAACCAGAACTATCTTTTGTTGTCTTTCTTTAAAATCTCGCAGCCTTTTAGATTTCACAACATTTAACATGTTGTAGCCTCAGTATGGAGCTGGCTGAAGGGCCACATAGAGGACATAACGGTCACACTTTATCACTTTTAAGTTTTTATACATCTTAAAGATGAAGAAATGTGTTAATTTCTGATCTTAACCAAGCTAGTTTTTTCTCCTTGTTTCCACTCTCACTAAGCTAAACTAAGCTAATCGTTTGCTGGCTCTAGCTACACTTAGCGTAGCCAGCAGACACGAGACATCCATCTTCTAATTCGTGGCGAGGACATGAATAAGTGTATTTCGCAAAATGCAAATATGAATTTGTACCAACATGAAGATGGCTGGTTGTCTCAAGATTTCCTGCTAGCACAGAGAGCTACAACCGCTCATTCAGGCCACAATCTCATTCTAGCGCCGTTGGTTTCGTAACACATTCAAAATGAGGCTCTTGTAAATGTTTAAAAATGCATTCATCATGCATTTCTTATTGTTCAGCTGTCTGACCACAACAGTCTCTCTGCTCTCACAGTGGTTTTTTTTGGCTGCAGCAGACAGTGAAAAGACAAAACACACATTTGAAAAACACGGCACACGCTAACAGCAGAGCGACACAGCTAGCAGCTAGCTAAAGGCAGCTAAAGAGCTGGATACTTCCTGGTGAAAAAAACACATCTGTAAGTATATCGTTGTCTATCGGGGCTGACTTCAACCCCTCAGATCAACAATCCATGTGTAGTAGCAGAGCGTGTCGGGAAAAGAAACTTGGTGAAGTGCAAAAAACATCTTTTCATATCGATAAAAGCCTTCAGTGCTGTTCTAAGCTCTGGAAATACTCTCTGTACCATAGTAGCATCTACGCTAACACACATGGGAGCTGCCATTGTTTTTTTTAAAACAAACAGTCGCTTCACTAACTATTCATCGCACCTAAACCAAACCTGCAGCTGCCAGTCGTTCCTCAGAGATCACCGACCGGTCCGAACCACTTTGGTTTGGTCTGGCTCACCATTTCAGCTGAAACGGTGATGATGTCATGTTATTTGTGTGTTAACATGTAAAAAAAACTTGATCCAAAGTGGCCAGAAGAAATCAGTAATGGCTGTTTTAAGGACAAACACTGTGTTTCAACATGTCGGTACGTGTTTGTCTCACAGCAGAAGCAGAAGCTGATGTGTGGTCTGACGTGTGCCGGCTGCTGTCGAGAGAAACCCGCAAAAACCTTTTCAATTTCGTTTTCTTAGAGCAAACATTAATTTGCATCTGAACGGGAGAATTCAGCGTGATGGGGAAATTAGAGCTAATTTGCCAGGAGCACTTACTCTGGCATGAATATGAGGGAAGGTCATGCACTAACAAGTACAGCCAGGCACTGATTAGTGGGTAATGCACTTACTCCAGTAAGTGGAGTAAAGCGCTCCGCTGTATAATTGGGATAGACTGGATTTGCCGCACTTGGTTGCTCTGCCAGCATGGCACAGTCTTAACGGTTACAGGAACACTTCGCTTACAGCTGCTCGTTTCATCAACCCGGGGTGTGAAAGAATCAGCGGAACAAAGAGCTTCTGTTGGAAGAGAGAGAGAGAGAGAAAGAGCAAATGAAACACCTTCACATGATTTTCTTTTTTATCGAGTGTGTGTGCATTTATTATATACTGTTGGACTGTGTGTTACGTGGGGAGATAATGAGACCGTAAACATGGCTTCCTCTAATGGTTTTTTTTTCGTCTGGCCCAGTCGATTTGACCCCATTTTCTGTTTTGCTTTGGCCGCCCGTCAAACAGCGTTTTTAGACACTGAAACAGAGACTTCGAAACTCTGATGTCTCTGAAAACAGAGTGTCTGGAAATCAATAGTGTCAGTATCTGAATCTCTGCTCGCACATTGTTGCTGTGTTTGATGTTCACGCGCCTAAACATGGCAGCAGCGGTGAGGTGTGAAATAAAGGTTCAGAAACAGGCTACAAATAACAGTGAATGAATAAATAAATAGCTTCTATCTTTACTTCCACCAAAGATAGATAAGCTCGATACACATGCTCAGAAAGTTGGTGTAGACTTGAACACCACCGACTGGTCTGTTTGCAATCGTGCTCGTGTGTTTGGAGATATTTTGCAAAATGAAGGTCATGTGGACAGGATTCCTTCTTTTCTTTTTCCTTTTTTTAAATGGGGACAGTCACGAAAATATCTGTCTGTATCAGGGTGTCATCACCTTCACACTTATTCTCATTTCTTGTGAGCTGATGGCTGCGGTTCAGCTGCTAATTCAAGGCCGGTGCGTCCGACTGTGCCTCAGTCCAGCGGCAGAGCTCGGCTGAGTTCTTGCCTCGTACCGTTCCTCCTCTCTCTCTCTCCTGTGAGAAGGACGCTGACTGTTCTCTCCAGCATTTCTTGATAATTTGAGGAATTTGAGTGTCATCACAAGTACTGAGTGTTCCCTTCGATTTCAGTATTTAGGACTAAGCTTTGGATGAGAGTTAAATGAAAAAAGTCTGTGTCTGTGTCCCAAAACTGAGCAAGACTGTGCTTGTGTCCAAACTGAGGTAGGTCTGTCTCTCTAGCGTGAGTGGACAAATCTGCCGTTGGCGGATTTCTTGCACTCTGCAGACCAGCGGCGACAGACTAGTGAGGCTGCAGATGTTCACAGATTATAGGCTCGGGCAATAATCAGCTTGGTGGAGCTTGGTGTTCACTCTCTCATTATACATGTGTCCCGGCGTGACAGACAGACAAAGAGGCAGAAATAGGTGTTCTCCTTCTTCGGAAAGTGAGCAAGTGCAAGTTCGTCTTTTTGAAGAAAAAAAAAAAGTAAATAAATCAGGAGAAAAATGCGTGCAACTGTAAACGCACTGCTAAAAGCTGTCATACTGTAGCTACTGGGCTTATAGAATCACCTGAGACCAGCCAGTCACAAGTGAGAGCCACAGAGCCCCATGAATCATTCACTCACTCGATAGGAGGGAACCTTTTTTCTCGGAATAAGGACACTATAGGCCATCTCTGCCGGCACATATCGGAGTAGTCCTCCCAGGAAGCGCCTGGTGCTCGGTGGGCGCTCAATAATTCAACTGGACATGACCTGTAAAAGCACCGCTGGACCCGGCGGTGCAGCAGGAAGGCTGAAGGAGACGATCCGGTGCACCACAGAATAAAAACAACACCGTCTGCATTCAAGACGAAGCTTTGCATGTGTTTTTAAAATGACTAACAAATCACATGTTTGACCGACTTCACTCACAGTGTGTTTAGTGATTCTGCGATGCTGTAAGAGAAAGTGTTTTTTTTCAGCATAAAGGAACAGTTCACCTGAAAATGAAAGTTGTTTGGATGGAACGTCACGTGAGGTTTTGAAGTCCACAGGTCATTTCTGGAGTTTCAAAGCAAAACTGTGTTACAGGATTCTCCTCAACACCTGAAGTAGGTTCAGGACTTTTAAACCACTCTTCACTGCAGCTGCAGAGCTAAAAGTGTTAGCGCACATCCCGTCTGAGGCGGCAGCGTGAGCCTGACTGCGTTTCGAGGGTGTAAATAACATCTTTTCAAGTCAACCGGGTGTCTTGGTTGGCTTTCAGAGACTTCAAAACAAGTCCCTATCCTCTCCAGTTGTTTAGGACAATACTGCCATGCTGTTTTTACCCTTTTTGGGTGTGTACTGTTCCTTTAAAAGCAATATAAATAAATGGAGCATTGATGACTAAACAGTATGAAAAGAGCATGTGACGACGGGAAGAAATCTAAAACAATACGGAGGTTGTGCTACAGGGCGTCACACAAACCCAAACTTGCTGGAAGCATGTCTAAATATTTAATGCTATTCACCTCCCTGAGCTATTAGTGGAGGGCAGGAAATGTGTGATTTTACAGTGAATGTTTGGACGTGACTCTTCTTAACACATATGTCACTTCTCTCATTCCAGCTTGTAGCATCTGGCCACAAACTCCCCAGCGGTGACGCGAGCCGGGTTCGTCTTTTGGAGGGAAGAGAAACTAATGTACGGCACATATTAAGTATATGTTGAGGCGGTGAGTTACGTGTTCTGAACTCGCATTAAAAGGCTTTGAACGAATAGCGAGGCGGACATCTTTAATGATACAGTCTATTTTAGACTCTCCCTCAGATCGCAGGAAGCACTTCTCTTTAATGGATGACTCATGCTGCGACTTGTTGACAAGAACACGGTCCGATGTTCCCAGAGGAGTTGTACTGAAAAGCCTCCGACTCACATTACCCGCGTTAGGCTTCAGTCAAAGACCCGATAATCAAATGAGCCAAACGGCGAGCTTACCTTCCAGTGTTCTCGTCCTTTCTCTTCCGTTTTCAGTCGAAAGGTTTTTCACGAAGCACTGAATCTAAACATTGTTGTCCGAGAAGACGGCACAGTGGAAATATATAAGGATTGATTTGTGCTCTCAGAGCTAATCAGATTTTACGTGGAGGCATCACTCAGTGCCGCACTGATTTTCTTGGATAATTACATTTCCTGTGGCGTAAAGGCAGTCTATGCTTAAAAGGGGCTGAAAAATGCAACACTGTTAAGAGAGAACACTCAACCATAATGCACAGATTAGTGCGTGAAGTCAGTAACAATGAATTGATTATATCGAGATGCATTCTGAGCAGTTAAAAAAGAAGTCGCAGTTTTGTTTCAGTCTGAAACAACAAAGGGCGACTGTCCAGATTTAAAGTCCTCGGCTCCATCCAGAGTCACACTCACTTATTTGTGTAACCCTTTTATCATAAACAAGTCAGTCAAGTCAACTCAGAGGGACGGAAAAACAAGAGTTGAGACATTTCCCCAAAAGCAAAAATGTGGTTTTACTGTGATTAATAACGAGTCTGGAAGGCTTCAATGATGTGATGTGTGAGTTTTAGTCTCAGCTGAAGCTCAATAATAAGAGCAAAATCATCAAATGTCTGGTGGAATGTAACTGGTACATTGCATTGTGGGTAATGTCCACTGTTGAAGCATTGCACCCCTCCGACATTGTTGGACTCATTGTAGACCGATAACCAAAATCAATCGAGCAGAATCACAGATATCACCTTTCCAAAACCTGGCGCCTATATTACCCACAATGCATCATAGTCACTGAGTGACATTACTGGAGGCATTTTATCAGACTACATGCAGCTTCCTCTGGTGCCACAAAAGCCTCATACTACTTTTTTTTCCCCATAAGCAGTCGCACTCCCCAAGACCTGTAAACACAACTTTAATGAATGTGTAAAATTAGTGGAGTTGCCCTTTAAGTTGCTCGGGGAAAAGTAGAGTAAGGAAAATCAAACTTGTTAGTAATGAAATATGAATGCAAACACAGCGTATTATCAAATATTATTGAAGTGCACTCAGCGAGGTTGTCGGGTACGTTTCGGTGAGTAACAGTGACTGTGCTGTAAACAGGACTTTGTCAAGTGTTTGCATACGCAGAGGAACATTATCATTCATCTGGTGTTGTGTAAGCCCATTGTTTGTGCTCCACTGGGCTCTGGTTCTGTCTTCACCACCTCCTGAGGCAGATATCTGGCCCGTTAGCTGCTAAACGCTCATCTATCTTGACCGGCCAGTCGTTAACTTCGTCCGTCTGCCTCATCTGGAAAGGAGACCGGTGAGAGCGTTTGGACTAAATCAGTTAAAGCTGAAAGACAGAAAACCAACGCAAGTGGAAATTCTCTGTGGGTTTGTCACTTTGGTATATTTTGATTTTGGGGAAGTAAAAGAAAACATAACCCATTTTGCAGATATTGTGTACAAGCTTCTGAAAGCTTTTGTCCGGGTAATGCTCAAAACATGTCTCGTCAGACGACATCAGAGGTCAAAAGTGTTTACGTGAACATAGTGGTTTGCAGAAACTTTGACTGCCAACGCTTTATTCTGGCCACCGTGCCGGTTTTCCTCCCTTTTCAGACTTGATGCTAAGCTCAGAAAAAAAGCTACTAAAATCTCGGAACTGGCGAAGAAGATTGCCTCTTCATCAGCTTCAGACGGGCTCCGGTGGCTGCTGTGTTATCAGTGGGGCCAACTGCACCAAAGTCCAAAAACATGTTTTTTTTTTGCCGCTGGCAGGCTCGGATTAAATTTCTTAGCGCGTATTTTCTTGAAGAATAAAACACTTTTTATTTACCCACAAACAGCCGTTACATTGCTGCCTAAAAGCACCAAACTTCATTGACAAAAACAGCAATTTTACCTCTGATTCATGACCAATCTGAGCTGGCACTCTTGAGGACGAGGTGAAAAGCCGGCCATCATGGAGACAATAACTAATATTTTCCAGAAACCATACTGCGTGTTTCACTTGGTTGTTCAAACTAAAAGGGACATTGTTTACAGTAAGTTAATCTACTTCCTGCCTCTTTCATCTTCAGGCCACCATTGCCCCTATTTTTACAGACTAACTAAACATGAAGGCGACGTCAACGTGAAGCCGCACGGTTCAAAGGTTTCATCGTGCTGACTGTTCTGCTGAGCTCAAATAACAGAGTAGAGAGAAGTTGTAATCATATTCTAATATTAGAAAGGAGTTTCTTAATGAGTTTGGCATCGAGAGGGTTGGACAGACAGGATGTCTGATTCTAAACAGGGACTGGAACCCTCTCGCATACCCTCGCCACACTTAATCAGATATGGTGCTTTCCCAAGAGACAACCCAATCACGGGTATTAACATCGCTATGCGCCTCCGTAAGCATAAGATCCAAATGTGCTCGTGAACGACTGAGACGACCTTCACGTGCTCAACGGACAGTCCCAAGTTGGGAAGTTGCTCTTAAGACTCTGATGTGTTCTTAAATTGTAATTTAAAAACAATATGAATATGTATATATATGAAATGTATTTATCACGGTACATAAAGCAACTAACATAGTACAAGTACCTCAAAACTGTGTTAGATTAAATGTACTTATTATACTTATATGATTATATTCCATCATGTTCTTGAGTTCCAATACAATATAATGCTTTCCAGTACAGTTCTGCTACACATTTACATACTTTATAAAGCTTCAAATGACCAGTTTTGTTGAATATTTAAGTCAAAGTTATTGGTTGTGTCAATAATAATTATGTAGTGAAACATTTCTGATGTATTATCTTTGTAAATGTAGAAACTATGACCGAGCTGTAGAATTGTATTTGTGATTGCACTGGACTTTTTCTCATTACTAAACAGGGATTAAGGCGTATAAAGGGTTTTGTTTTGTGGCCCTGCGGCGGTCTCACAGGTCTAAACTCCTCCTGGGGAGGTGCGAGATCATGTCCCGTTCAGACTGGGAGCGCCGGCTGCAGTATTTTTTTATATCGCTTTCCTGGAGTGATAAAATGCCCCAGAGCGATGTTCATAAATGTCAGTCATGCCTCAGCAGAGGATATCGCGGCTGAATTAATATTACATGTCGAACAATGCCCAGTCCAATTTTATGAGTCTATTTTGGTTGCACACACACGCCGAGCCTCCGGTCGTGTAGTCCTGTTCCGACCTGCATGGTGAAGCCAGACTTCCTAGTAGTTATTATTTAGTCCAATTACTTTAGCATTTATTCAATAATGATAACGATCGGCACGACTAGAGATGCAATTTTGTCCAAAGTGGAGCGGAATTAAAAATCCTAGTTTTTTATTAATGTAAATCATGTTTTAGTCTCGCTGGAATGACATAAAATGATTATTGATGATAATCACATTTACAGCTACAAGCAACACTTGTTTTTATTAATCTGCTGGGGGTTTTTTTTAGGAAAAAAAGAGGGAAATGACGCTTAATATCTCAAAAGCCAAAGTAATGTTTTCACAAAGAATTGGTGGCTCCAGTGTAATCTTTGGGGCAACTGTTCCTGTCAAAGTTTGTCTAAAAATTTACCTGTGTTTGCCACAAGTGTCTGGCAACGTTATTGAAGGAATCCTGTTTTCTTGAAGGGTAAAAACCCTTTTTGTTTGTCCAGAAACAGCCGTGTTGTTGTCCTCTTGAAAACCACCAAACTCCATTGACAAAAACGGCAATTTTACCTCACTGGAAACAGGAGTTGCTTGTCAAACTCTGCTTTGGTGTCACTGTTATTTTTAAAGGTTTAGTCCTGATCTGAACTAACATTTCATTTAGTCAACACACAAAACATAAAAAAAAAAAAATACAAGGATTAAAGTAACCTTTAAGTTTTGGGGGATGGTTAAGAGTGAGTGAGTGTTTGGCCATTCAACCTTCAAATAAGCACCTGCTCATATCAACAAGTCCTTGAAATGTTAATATATGTAAATAAAAAGCTAATATTTCATGCATTTATGCTTCTTCTGACAGCAATTGCTGTTGAAACAAACACACAAGTCAGTCTTGACATCTTCCATTGAACGTAGCTTGTGTTTGTGTGGTGTGATGGACACTCTGTGGGGCCTCCCCGTTCCCAGCTTCTTCTTTTTTTTTATGATGCCAGATGGTCGGCCTTATGCACAATGCAGTACCCTCTCCATCATGTCCTGCACACTGGTACCTACGTAAGCCCGCGGTGGGAACTGGATGTGTAGTCCAGATGAAAGTAGCAGGTCCTTGCTTGTTGTTTTAACTGCTCTCTAGAGCCCGGACCCCCCCGCTCTCTTTCAGCGCTGCATTCAAAGCCTCGCTCCTTTTCTTCTGCTGGTCTTCCTTCTGCCATCTTCTCGAGGTGTTTTGATTCTCTCACCATCTGCTGTCAGAGTGAGAACAAGTGTACATTATCAGGCAAAAAGGGGGCTCTACCTTCCAGAAGTTGTATAGAAACAGAGGATGTTACGGGGATGACAGTTGGTGGAACATTATCTCAGACCTTGAACTCGAACCATATCGCTGCACTTGTTCCCACAAGCAGGAATTTAACAATACGTCTACCCACACACATTCCTTTTTCTTTATTTCCAGACACTCTCAGCTCAAGCAGCAACTTGAAATCCTACCTGCCGTGTGTTCATCACGTTACATCAGGTTAAATCAGATTATTACACGCATCATTATCAGATGTAAACGTGTGTTTTAATTACATTGTGTGACTCAAACTTTACGCCCAATGAGTAGACTGGATTTGGCCCCAGTAAGCCCCGCAACCCCTTAAGGGGAAAAAAGCGGCAACATCTCGCGACCCTCACGGATTAAGCGGAAAGAAAACGGAACAGAACGGCCTCAAACTTTTCTGATGAAAGTCTGACTGTAAATATATAGATGGTGTTTAGGGACGGACTGTTTTGTAGACTGATGATTGTGTTTGTGTGCTCCGGAGAGATTTGCACATTCGTTTCTCTCTGAGTCGCCTTCACTTTAAAGGAACAGTTCACTCAAACGTCAAAACTCATTATCTAGCTACCGCCATGTCTTCCATGCTTCCAACATGAGGATGATGACTGACTTTTCATTTTTGGGGGGAAACTACAGATTTTTTTTCTATGCTATAAAACCTCCATGACGACGACCTGAGGGGATGAACGTCACAACAAAAGCGATGTACAAGCGAAAAAGTCTCAATCAGTAGATCTGTCTTTTGCTACCAAGGGTCCCATTTTACAGGAGGTATAAGATGCATTGATTTTGTTGCACATTATTGTATCTCTCATGTTGAATAAAAACAGAACTCAACTCATTTATTTATGCAGGGAAGACGTGGAATAAGTCAATGAGACTGGATCACTGCGTCCCTCCAGCAATGTATCTTACTGTGTTACTGAAAATGTAACACTGGACCAGTGACACGGATGGATGAGCATCTACCAGGAAATTCAATTTGCAGCGGGATCATACGGCCGCCTCATGTCATTTAAATTGACTCTCTGAAACCGCTTGCTGTGTGCCGATGACGAATTTAAAAGGCAGGTGGGAAATTGCTGGACAGTACTTCAGTGTCGGAGTGGGGAGAAGAACAGGACAGCTTGTGTTCAGTGCTGAGCGCTGAGGACATCCTGGGACTATCATGTGGCCGCGTTAATTAGGACTGATGGTCTTACCTATGAGATATCACATGCAGCACATACCGTCCACGTTTCAACCTCCTGCTGCTGCTGCTGACAACTTCATTCACATTGTTCCAGCAGGTCACGCTGCTTACACACATCCCACGACTAACAAGCAATCGCAGAAAACAAATATAGCTTTTAAAGATATTTATAGACAAGATGAGAAATTAGTGTGCAGCCATGCTAGCAGCTCTGCGAGGCTGTACTCAGCATACAGCAGTGCTCAGAGGTAAATGCTCGCATCATTGTGCTAACATGCTCACATGCTAACAGGTCGATGCTAGGCAGGTCGGCCGACGTTTACCCAAATTCTGCACCTTGCTCACTTTAGTCTTTATTGTGCACTATCTTTGCCATTAGCTAGTTAGCTCCGTTAGCTGTGCAGCTAGAGGACCTAATCTGCCATGAGATTTAGCTGTTGTTTGCAACACGTGATGTTGAAATGACACTTTTTGGCCAGTTGGAACGTTAGCTTCAAAGGAACCCAACCAGCAGAATAAACGTAAGCTGTAAGTTCATTTCTGTAGAACCTGTTAAAACTGAACGTTTCTTTACGTTGCAACTTTAAGTTTGTTTAGGTTGAATTTTAGTGCTGTGCTTTTTGCTCTGGTTACATCTACCAACTGAAAACACATTGTCAGGGTGAGGAAACAAATCAAAGATTCAATCAAAATACTTTTGTTTCAGATGCGCTGACTTGCCCTGAAAAATTAACATTTTTAGTCGCCACAGAAACGGCTGGAAACACCCTCTGGTGAACGCCTCTAAGGAAGAACAGTTAATATCAAATAGTCATGACCGTGAGAGTTCATTGTGTCATTTGTTTTATGGCAGTGAACAGATTACAACCCTGCCTTTGCCGGCCAGATGAATCCCTGCTGAACGGAGAAAATAGCAGTGGAAACTGATCTCGAGGCCAAGTCAACCATATGAAATTATCATCCGTTGTGGTTGTGTCACTGTATTATTAATGTCAAAAGCGAAAAAGCTCATACTGGGACAAAATGTCTTTCCCATTCTCTGACTGATGTTATGACAGGGTAACACAGTGGGCTCGCGCTCCTCTGCCCTTTATCCAGCCAATCTCCGTGAATTATTTCCTGCCTCACAGGGAGAGCGTCGTGGCAAACACATCAAACAAGATTACACTTATAGAGCAAGGGTATGTTTACTCCCCACTGGGACATATTTAATTTGCCTGTTGCCCTGGTAACATGAATCTCACAAAGAGTGGCTGTGGTGTTGCCTGTAATTATAGAACAGGCCTCTTCATCAGAGGCTTTAATCTGAAAAATGAATACACCCGGGCTGTCAGGCGAGGCCCTGCAGCGGCTCACACATGGCCTCGGACACCCTGAAATAGCAGCCATAGGGGGGAAGGACTCATTATGGCTCTTGATCCCGTGAACTTGTGGAATGAGCATTAAGTGTCATTTTATAATAACGGGGGAGTGGGGCAATTGATGTCATTACTCTCCTGAAGTGTAATGGAAAAACAAAACATATATTTTGACAAGAGAAAGAACATGAGTCGCTGAGAGGTCGCTGGGTTTACTGGTCAAGTGCTGGATGACTTAGCCGAATGCATTTGTATCACGTTGAGAAGGCGGGGGAGATAAATAATTCAGACCAGGAGAGGCATTCGCTGTACAGGCACTTAGGAAAGCTACTATGAAGAAACTGGGAGGACTGAGCCTGAACTTAGAGACCAAAAATCTCAGAGTATCGCTATAAATGTTTGTGAAATTAGAGTCTACAGCCACGCTAGTGAGTCTGTGAGGTGACACTCAGGGAACAGTAGTGCTGAGAGGTAAATTGTTTAATTTGACGTACTTGTACTTTACTTGAGTAGTTTCACTTATACTTCCACTCAACTACATTTTCGAGGCAAATATCGTACTTTTGAATCCACCAAATGTTTTTAAATAGATTTAATTTGTTGGCAATCGGATTCAAAAAACTGATTCAGGTAAGCAGAAAAAATGTTGAATATCAGATCCGATAATGAGCCAAGCGGGTAATCAGTGAAAACATAGTATACAGTACATACTTACATGTTAATATATGTACAATCTACTATTATACGTACCTTTGATACTACTTGGTTTATTTGATGTCAAATGCTTTTACTCAAGGTGACTTTCAGTAAAGCATGACTTTGTTCTACACTGAGTGTCACCATGACAACATGCTCACAATGAGAATGCTAACATGCCGATGCTAGGCACGTTTACCAATTTCACTTCTTAGTTTACTGTTAATATTTGCTAATTATTATAACAGTAAACACAAAGGATAGCAGAGGCTGATGAAGCTGTCATTCGTATTAATACATCAGAGTAATGGACGATTCTGACCTGATGATGGTATAGAAGTATATTTGTCAAATTTCTTGTCAAAATGTCTCACAACAACTTATATAAGATGCTATCACCTAGAAAGTAGCATTTGAATCAGATACGGGACACTTGTTTTCAGACAAATGTCACTTTTTCCATTGGCAGACAAAGGAACACCTTGTTTTACATTAATTAGACTTTTTTGTGAAATGGCATTTTTTCCCAGTGTAGATGAAAAGTTAGGGATCACGAGAGTCGCTGCAGTTCATCCTGAGGTGAATATGAATGTGTTTACCAAATGTCATATCAAGCTCTCCAATAGTCAAGTCAGAACCTGCTGCTGGCACTGATGGAAAAGTCGGTGAATCACTAAAATCATCCAGATACATGGAGCAGGAAGCCGAAGCAGTTTTAGTCTCACCTCTCAGCAGCCATCTTGGGAATGAGCCATGAATGAGAAGACTCACCCGTGAAATCTGTTAAAACAACTTTTAAAAATGTGGTTAATTTGCCCCGAAGAAAATTTTAAACACTTGTTACCTTGCAGGTCATATTTCTACTGTGCATGCCCATAGTTTCCCAACCCGAGCTCCTTTATGGCTCCATCTAAAGTGTTGTGACGTGACGCCAATGAGCTCATCTTACCAGAGCACTCAAACAAATGTGAGAGTTTAATGTCTTTTTTAAAATGTCTTTTTATGTGTTCCTGAAACCAATATTGGTTGAAACGCTCGTGAATCTCAGCTGTGCGCTCACATCAGTGCAGCAACATGTCTGGTTGATGTTTCCCAGGTTCAGCTGTTTTAAAGCAGATGATTTGGCTTTTGTGGGTCAGTGGTGGGATGATTGTCTATGATTGATGCTGATGATGCTATTCTCTTCTTATAACGTCTTTGACTGTGCGTCTGTACAAGGAGTAGATGTTGAGACATCTCCTGGGTCAGTAAAAACTTTGAATTGTCGGGGGTTCACCAGAGTCATCAGGATTCAACCTGTCAGCACCGTGGATATCTGTGACGAATACTCAACCAGGAGACTCCATCCTCTGGAGACTGTGAAGAAACCCATATCTGTCCAGACTGAAGTGGCGGGCAGACAGACAGATCATGCGTGGCCATCCCGAGAGTCACGCTGCTAGCACGGCTAAAAATTGTAGGAGATGTAATAACAGAGACATAAAGCTGGAGAAGGGCTGGCATGACGGAGGAGCGTTCAGGTTCCACCCAGCAAGAATCGTGTCTCGTCTGCTGGAGTGGTTTCAAGCCCAAGTGCTCCAAATGAGAGGCCCCCGGAGCAAGGGTGCAATCTCTGCCTCGCGAAATCACTGGCCTGTGCTCATCAGCCATAAACATGTCAGTGCCAAACTAGGTCACTGTTCTCAGTGTGCGCGCACATCAAACGGGGGCCTCCAGTGCGCTGGTAGCTGCTGGCACCGCGACTTTCTGTGGCTGCACCTCCACATGATGTGGCCCATTTTTTTCCCCCCTCCTTTGTTTACGTGACATGTCACCGCCTCTCGGATCCCACAGCACGCAGCGGAGAAGCAGGACGCTAACAGGCACACCAGACAGGCAAGGGTTAACAAGGGAGGGGAGGCCAAAACCAGAGAGAGTGACAGAGAGACAGAGAGAGAGAGGAAGTGTATGTGTTTGAATATAAAAAGAGAAGTAACGTGGAACTGCAGTGGGAAGTCTGGAGGTCTTAAAGGTGTCTGCACCCACTGAAAAGTCACGTCTCTGCGTCCGAAAGACTTTTAGATGGTCGACATTAATCTGTAAACAGAAGGCGACCCCGCGGCTGAGGAAAGAAAGACAGGCTGAGAGAGGGAAACTATCTAAACATTCACTTCAGTTGACAGTTCAGGTTTGTATCTGTGTCAGTGATTTCCCAGAAGTCTCCAGTACAGCTTGCCAACATTATTCATTAATCACCTCTCAGTGCTTTGTGCCAAGACATCTTGTTAATGCAAGGCAGAAGTTACTGGATTTTTAGAGCAGTGCTCAGCTGACATGTGCTGCATGAAAGCCCCCTGTTTGCCTTCGTTCTCCTCCCTGGTTTGCTTTTTTTCAGCTTTTTGTTGATTCTTTAAGATAATATTGAACATTTTGGGAATTATTTTCATCCTTTCCAAGAGGAGGATGTGCTTGTGATCGATAATTTTTTTATTTAATCAAAAATCAATCAAAAATGAGCACATTTTCCGAACGATGCACTTCTCCCTCAGGCTTGTTCACATTACAAATGTCATACACAATAACACATTACTGCATGCAATCATTGTAGCACATTTACGACGTGCTGAGCGAGGCTGTCGTGCAGTATTGTCTTCACGTCCTCAGTGTAACATTATCACACGTTCTTCATCCTGAGTGTCCCATTGCTCAGATCTTTCACCAGGTCAAAATAATGAGTTTCACACGCAGCCACAGGGAAACCTGCTCACGTCCACACATGCAGAGAAACACCAGCGGCTTTATGATTAAAAAACAACAAGACACAGAACAGTACAGCACAGAGTTGATGTTTTGAAATGGAAATCATGCAGATTAATGAGTTCTTACTGGTTATGAAACAGTCTTAATGTTCTCCCTAATGACCTACATAAGTAAACCTGGCCGTCAGCGGGAATAATGTCTATTATGTAGTTGTTGTGTTATTCTTAATGCATGTCAGTGGGTCATAAACCTTTCCGGATTGGATAACCGATAAGTCTATAAGTTTAAACTATTTTTAGTGCTGCGGATGGACTGATGAGTCGGCAGCCGGAGGAAAAAGCTGCTCTGTCGTCTGGTGGTACGCCACAAAAACAAAGTTTACTATGTCACACAGAGTGGTGCAGCAATGATGTATTTGTGTAGGCTAACCCTGACGTTAGCATCGCCCAAACACAAGTTTATTACATGTTTTGTTGAGCAAGATAATCTCCACAGATGGACGCCAGTTTTGTAATTTTCGAAACATAAATTAAATCACCAGCAGTGAAAAGCTAATGTTAGGCTATAAAGAGACTACACTGCGGTCACATGACTTAAACCTCTAACTTCACAATTACAACACACGTTTTCTGAAAATGGCTCATCAGTTTTAAAGTTAGAGTTTGAATAGTTTATCAGACAGATCAGTGAGCAGATGAATCTCGATGTTCACTGTGATGGCGTTTAGTGTCCCCGACAACCTCTGTAATGTCATTTAGCCACTTATTAGCAACCGCCAGTTTTCTAGACACAGAAGTGCTTTATGATTAAATCATGGGACATTAAATGATGTATTTTATGTTGTAGAGCAGCTCGTGGTAACCACAGACCTAATATGTAACTAAAAAAACTCACAGGCGAAGTTCCTCAAAGATGTTTCGACCACAAATTGGTGCATAAAAAACAACCAGAATCCAGTGAAGTAAAATCAAAATTTCCTGAGCGAGGGAGCCCTGCTAAGTATATTTCAGTCAGTTATGACTAGTTGATGAACATAGTGGAGCGTTTAGCTGCTAACGAGCCGGATGATTTCCTCTGAGACGAACTGAATCCTGTTGTTTATCATAAGCTGCATGTTTAATCGGCAAGTGTTTATTAATATTAACTTGAAATATGAGGCCACGTCAGTTTTGTTTTTTCGCCCCGCCAAGAAAGAACTTTAAAATTGAGGAAATACAGATTTGCAAGTATGTGCTATAAACATATACTATACTTCCTACATATTATTAACACTTTACGTGTTTGTGCTAAACTCAGCAGCAGGCACATTATTTAAATAATCTAGTTCCTGATTCGCAGGAACATGCAGCTCCATGACCCTTCACCACGCCTGTATGTTCCTCTCAGCATGCAGGAGCTCTTGAGCTTGTGGCGTATATATTGAACATGAATGATTTATGGACTATTCCAGTGAAGAAGGTCATTGTCTGCTACGTCTGACAAGTTGATGGCTGAGAAGAGAGAAGTGTTCCTTCACATGCCAGAGGAATGTTGTTACTGACGAGCAAACAGGCGAGTATGTCCCTGCAGAGGATTCTCTGAATTGCAGGGTGTGAAATTAGCAGAAAATCATCAAAGAGAGAGACTTTGCACTAATGAAAACTCGTTCCAGACTGCGTGATTTACATTTTGGCAGCAAGGAGGGGCCGAGACCTCAGAGTGCCAGAAATGTTTTTTAACTTGGAATCATCCATATAATTAACTATCTTTTCTTGCAAAGTTTGACGAGCAAAGAAAGTAGAAGAGTTTCATAACTGTGACACTGAAACCTATAAACATGTCAACGCTCTCTGTGGAGTTGATGTCATGATGCATATGATGTACGAGCATGTGGGTAATGCTGATTAAAGAAACCGGATGAATATTCAGGCAGTATCTACTCACTCTCATGCAGATGGAAAGTCGGGTGAAGTTTTGTAGTCCGAATAACATTTCTGGACCTTCACAGCAAAACAGCGTTAAAGCGTTCTCCTAAACAGCTGAAGCTGTTTTCATAAATTGGCTCCAATTTGGGTGTGAGCTAATAAGCTTAGCAGCCACAGTGAAGAGTTCGTCTTAAAACAGGGCCTGAATAAGGACATAAAAGGTCATTTTTTTAACGTTTCAAAAAACATAATCCAAGCTTTCGACAGCCCAGAGATCTAAATTTATTTGAAAACACATTATTTACACCTTTTGTAAGCTGAAAACTTCACTGTAGCTGCACCGCTAAAAGTGTTAGTGATGCACAAGCTCGACCACGCCCTGATGGTGCAGACCAAACAACAATTATACAGATTTTTCAGTTGTTTTTATATGTTATATGTATTGAAAAAGTCTCCTACCAGCCTACATCACATGTTAAGGAGAATGTTACAATGCTGTTTTGCTGCGCAGCTCCAGAAGTGTTTTGTGGACTACAAAACTTCACTCCTTCAATCGCTACGAGAATAAGTAGATAATCTCTGAGTTTCATTATTGGGTGAAGTGTCCCTTTAATGTCTTCATAGCGCTAATTACTATACATGATTCAGCTCGCTGGGTTGAGATGAGAAGTCTGTTTTTTATGGTAATTCCTAGATGGGATTGAGGATGTTTTCATTACCCTCCTCTCAGTGGATAATGGGCACTTCAGAAATATAATGAAACGCTGAACGTGTAAATGTGCCAATGCAGCGGAAAGATGACTGGGTTCACAGTCTGAAGTGTTCCTGCGGTGACTGGAGAAGCAAAGCATAAGGAGGAAGTAGCGTTTCTTTTCCTTCTTTTCCTTCTTTTCCTTCTTTTCCTTTTTTTCTCTTTTGGTTTACTTTAAATAAGCGTCGGTTGGAGAAGCATTTCACGAGTTCATCTCATGTTGGAGAGCATTACGGGGGTTTACCCATGTGAGAATTCTCAGCTTGCTCACAAAAGTAAAAGAAGCAGTGAATAGAGGAGTGGGGAAGGGGGGGATAAAACGCTAGGAGCCTGAGAGCCCTACACACTAAAGTTTGCCTTTATTAAAACCTTGAAAACACTGCATAGATTAATGGTTTAAGGGGCCCAATCCACGCAGAATGAATTCTTTAAAAGAGCAGGTCCCACTGCTGCAACATGAAAGGAACATGCTGCCATGTACCTGCAGCTTTAATCCAGCGCCTGAGAGCCCAGACGACGCTCTGCTCCCCGCGGCAAAACCATTCTGACAGATTCAGGATGGGAGGGAGGGAAAAAAAGAAAACCCGGTCGCATGTTTTTAACATGAGGGTGAATTCTCGTATTTCAAAAAGCATACACACACACAAATCATCTCGAGACGTCCTGCGTGCTCGTGAAGGAATAGTGCTCGCATTTAAATCCGGTGACATTTACATTTTGCACATCGTACAGGACACCGTTTAGCTTTCGGGCCGTGCATGAAACACATTTGCAATATTATTCTGCGTCGTGTGGTTGACCTACTTCGGTCTGTTTTGGAATGCTGTAGCCTCGTAGGTGGTCCGAGAGCACTTCACACTTTGGGAATTACCATGATAAAAGCTGAAGAGGTCTCACAGTGTGACAGACCGCGAGTACCCTTCAGTGAAATGTATGTCAACTTGAAAACTGCTTATCCAGGGAAATATTCAACATGCTAAACCAGCTCAAGGGTAGTTATTCAATCTGCAATATGCTTGGAACAAAATGGATCTGTGTGAAAACAGAGTTCTAACACATGACTGTTGGACGGTGTGCTGCAGGCTCTCTGCAACGTGAAGCACTAGTTTAACGTTTTTGGGAAATTCATCCATTCATCGCCTTGAACAGAGTTAGACAACAGGATTTATAGCACTCTCATACCTGTCTGCTCAATATGAAGTTATATATTCAGCAGCTAGTTATCTTAGCACAATGACTGGACACAGAGAGAAACAGTTAGCCAGACAGGACCTCAACATCTCACTTGTTAAACTGTCAGTAGACTTCAAGGCTTCGGCGTATCGCGATGACGCAGACTCGGCTTTCTTAATAAGTTCATGTTGATTGCACAATGTAATGAGTGTACAGAGTGATGAAACCCTTCGCTGTCTACGTCGGTTCCCTATAAATTTTGCTGTCACTCTATAATTTGTCTGCCACTGGTCACCCAGCAAAGGACGGTTAACTGCAGATCCTTTTTCTATTATAGTTTAAATGGTTGAATAAACAGAAACCATCCAGTCGTCTTTGCAAAAGTAGCGCCAACGATAAGACCACATGGACAGTGTGATCAGATGACGAGCCCCCAGAAAGCTGATTTCAGGCGTAATGTAACTGTAATTTCTATTCTGAAGAAGTTTCCTGATTGGACCTTAAATGACACAGTGCAGCAGATGAGAGCCTTTAAATTGCAGGTTTCACTGGGAGCTCGAACTGACATCAGAATTGAGCAGTTACAGTAGGAAGCACACGTTTCCTCTCAAAATGTGTGCTGAGGAGCAGAAAAGAAATGTCATGACCACAAAATATTGTCAGCATGAACAAATCCAGCGTCCAGTAACATTAAATTCAGAATGAGATGGAGCAGTATGTCTAAATGCGAACGAAACCAGTATGGACACTGGTTGCATGCAAATCTTCTTAGCTTTTCATACAGCATGCAAACAACTTCTTAGTTAGAACTGAATACAAACAATAGGTCTGAGTGTTCTGATGCACTGGACTAATAATTCAAAATAATTGAAATGTCATTCTATAAATAGGTCCGCAGCTGCAAACACAAAGCTTCCACCAATTTAGACTCCAGATTTCACCAGAACACAGGTGCTAAATTTACACTTGAAGTTACACTCGGACACATAATGAGTAACTCTCTGATTGAAGAATAACCGCCACTTTAAAACTTCACCAAGTAAAAAACACAACATGCTTGCTTCAACAATGTTCTACCGAGGGAACGAGCAAGATAAACTTTACGTACAGTGTGATCTACTTTTGTTTTATGTCTCGCCATTAAAATATGAACAAAGTCCAGTCCAATAAATGTTGAGCGTGTGTACAGGGGAGAGATCCTACCAGAGGTGTAATTTGGGTATCTGCAGGGCAGCAGATGGGTCACCAGAGTCTGACTATTTAATCAGGGGGGCGAGATGTGCTGCTGGGACAGTCGGGGATTAAACGGTCTGGTGATTTGAATATTAATTTCCATCATCTACAGCAGAAATATAAACCCTGACTCTATTAGTAAGTAGCTTTTTTCCAATCTGGACACAGTTTGTTCTCCCATTTGAGAAGGAGAATAAATAGATCTTCTTTGTCATGCGTGTGGTTATGATCGATAGAAACACGGGCATGAGTAACTGTGAGGTCACAGCTGTGGAGGGAATAATGCAAAGTTTAGGGTTTAGTGGGCAAAAATTATTAATGTGACTCTGACTCTGACGTTGGTTTAAATTTCCCAATAAGCTGCAGCAGCAGTTTGAAGTTCCTACTATTAATTTCAACACAACCAATTCTCCTGTTGTGAACACTGCTTCCTCTTTTCTCAGTGGTGAATGCCTGTGTGACTGCAGTACGCTCGGAGGGGCCTACCCTGCTACAAAGCTGCTTACGGCCTCTTTTTAGCAGAGCCGGGACAGTAGGGTTTATACTTGATAGGGGATTTTCTGCAAGCCAGCCCTCTTTCCTTACCATAATTAGGCCACCCAC
The DNA here is from genome assembly GCA_903131615.1 of Diplodus sargus. NCBI lineage: Eukaryota > Metazoa > Chordata > Actinopteri > Spariformes > Sparidae > Diplodus > Diplodus sargus. The sequence continues at coordinate 2,563,758 of CAEMYA010000073.1, forward strand.
ATTCACAGTCATGTGCTCGAGACGGTGACTGTAAGATATTTGGGACCTTCCATATAATGATTTATAAGGAAAAAAAGAGGGAAAACTACCTAGAACCGGAGTCGTGAACTCCTCTAATGTGTAATTTCCTGCTGTGTTCTCTCACAAATATTCTTTTATTTCACATAATTTCCTCCATCAGTTAAAGTTAATGCTATTTACTTAAAAAAAAAAAAAGAAGACTAAAAACAATAAGACTATTCCATCACAGTTTCTGCTCTCCAGATGTCCTCTGGAGCGCTTTTTTTTCCTGGTGCATCACACATAAAGTAGCGTGATATCTTCACATTGTCCTCATTACTTTGCATGATAATGCTGAGTAAATAATCCCCCTTCAAGTTCCCAAAAAACAGATGCTGGTAATAAAAACCGCAAGATTCCTGGATAACATTAGTTTTCTGCGTGCAGTCGTTATGTAATTTCCATAGGTGTTGCATGTTGCGTGCAAGAGTACAGGGAAGGGGTGGGGGGGAGTGTCAGCCACAAGTGTGTATCCGATTGGTCAGATCGAGCGACGTTGATGATTGACAGCGATGTCGGCCAATCAGCGGCCGTGCTTTGTCTGGCCCCTTGCTGGCCGCAGAGGCGACGTCCAAGGGAGCGTTTGTTCTGGACGGGGAAGACGTGCCGTTATGTGGACGGGCTCGTAACAGTTTGTACGATTCGTTAAAGCGGATTTAAACCCAAGTGGAGGATTTTTGTTTTGTTTTGGTTTTAACCGTGCTCGTACGGGACATGTGTCGGGGTTGCGTTTTGTTAACAATACCCCAGCAACTCTGAAGTTTAACGAAGTGGAAGCGTTTCGTGTGGGAGGAAGAGGACTCGTTGGATTCGCCTGTGGATCCATGCAGCAGACTCGGTATGTGACTGCTGCGGTGCTGCTCACTTGGCTGGCAAAACGTTAACGATTAAGTCACTTTGATAAGACGTTATCGTGTAAGAAGCTGCCTGTTAGACTTCTAAACTGTCTTGAATGTTAGTTAAGTTGAACTTTAATTACTTTTTTAACCGTTGGGTTAACTAACGTTTCTTTTCTTTCTCGCCTATTCTGCTTTAACTCGACTGTTAGACGTTTTTTTTCCTACTTTACTCCTGGTTGTTTGCCTCTGTTTACAAAAGGCTAACTATTTACTACACTAAAACATAAGTACGTCCAACATAGCTGGATGGCTCGTCAGTTGACGCTAGCTAACTAGCTAACTACGCTAACTGTTAACCCTCCAGCTCCACCGACATTTTTTCGCTCACTGTAACTGTAAATTAAGTTACATGGTGGTCTCTAAAACTTCACTGCAGCAGCTTGCAAGCATGCAAACGCTTGTTTTTAAATCGACATGTTAGCTTCTAGCATTTCCAAATGTTATCATACCGAGAAGGCGACTTTTAAAGCTGAATAAGTGAGACAGCGTTGTTAATGTAAAGCTGTCACGGGCGATGCTAATGTGAGCAGCCATATGTTGGTCTGAACAGCTCAGAGGAACTGTGATGTGTTTATTAAAAAGCTGCTAATCGGGAAAAATACTGTACTCATTTTGAGCCCAGTTGATGAGAATAGGAGGAGCAATGGTAGTGCAATAGGACCACAAACTATCAAATGATAAAGATGAAGATAAATAATTAATAAAGGACTTGATGTAAAAGTTGATTTAGAAAAATGTGTCTCCTCTAAAGAAAATGTCATAGCAGAGTAACAAAGGTGATATGATGGGATAACATAAAGCAAAAAACATTACTCAAAATTAGTGATATTTTAATGTTTATTCTGTAACATATCTGAATCTTGTGTTTTGTGAATATTTTTGTTCCCCAAAATAATCTGTCACATTTCATTTGTGCACAAATCCCGATATTTGTAACTCATTTTGAGCAATGTTTGTGTTTAAATATTAAAAATGTTGCAAAAATGTCCTCATAATGTTTGTTTGCTGGAAATAACTTAAGTATTACGTAGGGTTGCATAAGATATTCACTGTATGATAACCATCTCAGAAAATGTTTCGGTTTCAGAGTCCCACCTAATTCTTATTATCGGTAGACCACGACCGATATATCGGCTGGCTGATATCATTGGCTGATATTGGCCTTTCACAGATCGATATCAACTTATATGTTGCTTGATTTGCCCTGATGTGAAATCTTGAAAGAACTGAAAGCAAGTACTTGCAAAAATGTTCCTAAAGTAGATATAATGAAGACACGAAATCTCATATCAACCTGAAATATATATATTTTTGATGCAGTAATGTAGTTGATTTCAATACTATATGTAAGCAAACGCACACAGTCAGATTTTCTGCAGACCTACTCAGTGAATGCGCTTATTATGCACATTTAGTCCTCAGTATAGACCGTTTAATGTGCGATAAACTATACTGTAATTGTCTTATGCAATGTGTTGCAAATGGCCTCTCTGCTCATCTTACAGGTCTGGACCACATTCTCAAGATCACAGCTGCAGGCCATTTATTGATGGGTGCATACTGTGAGGCAACACACCAAGAGAACTGGAAATCTTTCAGAAGAGACAGGAACTGTGAAAGAATGAAGACAGGCTAGATATTGGTGTCTCCAAAGAACTGTTTTACTGGAATTGTAAAACCTACAATCATTTGAACTTAGCAAATGTGTACCTGGACTAAACGCATAATCAGAGAAGCCTGAAAAGTAACTTTTTTGGTTGGAGCTCAACTTCGAAAGAACACGCAAGTGATCAACATGAGTGCCGAAGGATATCAGTATAGAGCGCTTTATGACTACAAGAAAGAGAGGGAGGAGGACATTGATCTGCATGTGGGGGATATACTGTTGGTAAGCAAAGGAGCTCTGGTGGCTCTTGGGTACACTGATGGGCTGGAACAGAGGCCGGACGAGATCGGCTGGCTGCCAGGCTACAACGAAACCACTCAGGAAAAAGGGGACTTCCCCGGGACATATGTTGAGTTCATCGGGAAGAAATGGATCTCCCCGCCCACACCCAAGCCAAGGCCCCTCAGACCTTTACCTGTAGCTCCAGGTGTCTACAAGGCGGAGACAGACTCTGACTCGGAACAAGGTGAGTTTGACAGAAGAATTGTGTAACAAGAAGTGAAGTAACCAAGATTGTTTTCATTTTCAGTCTGAAAGTCTGACGTTTACCTTCTTGGTAACCGTTTGGTCAGCAAATCCCAGCAAATTCCATCACGTTCCCATATTGACAATTTCAGTTGTCTGAACAACGGTTGAAAAAGAAGAAGAAATGTATTCAGTTGACGTTCATATGAAAATATCACCGTTTGAGAGGCTGTCCAAACACTCATGTGACCTGTTTTAAACATCTACAAGTGAATGTATTCATAGTTATAAACGGTGTACCCGACTTTTGTAAACTTGATCCATAATGAAACGGTTGTGATGCAGAAAACGAATCAATAACATGACTTCCGCGAATAACTTTGCACAGAAAAAGCTATAGTTTCACATGTTTCCATATTGTGACAAATTCTTCATTGTTCAGCTCTGGCGCCAGTAAAAGCTACAGGATGTGAACTCGGCCATATTGTAGAAATCTTGTTTACATTTATCTGGTACCACGAATAGCTCGTAGCTGAATGAAGTCATACTGATTTGTAACCGTTTGGATTTCATTTTGATCCAGTTTGCTGCTTTGGTGAAGATAACTCTGTACTTTTAAGCAGAACTCAGTCTCAGTTTCTGACATTAGTGGGGATTTATGTTGCGGTCTTGCTCAGTTGTCATGGAGATAATTTGGTTTTTAATAGCATGACTTGAGAGATAGAGGGAATTTTGACTGTGTGATAACAGTATGTAGGGGGAGTTTCTTTTGCTTCCTCCCGTCTTTCTCCTGTCGTCCGCTGAGTCCCTGTTGATGACTTGTTGGTTATCAAGCTAAAAAAAAACTGGTGGATTTTGAGTCAGCTTAACAAAGTGTGAGAAAGATGCTGATTTTGCAGAGCAGTTGCTGTCTTTGGCAACAAGTGGCTCTGCCCTGTGAAGTACAGCTGCACTCAATGTGAAGCTCAGTCCCAGAGGACAATGGAGCTGGCTTGGATCCAGGCTATCTTACACCGCAACATCTTGTGCCAGCCATATGTTACCAGTGGGTATCATGTGTGTTTCTCCACAAAGCCACATCTTAGGGGAATATAATGCCCTTATCAGTGTTGAGAAAGATGACTAGATCACTTTAAAACTGATGAGTAAGCCACATTGCCCCCTTCCTCAGTGGGCCTGAGGAGCTTTTGTTCACGATAAGATTACGACTTAGCAACAGGGAACTGTTCAAATGCATGTAGTGGTTTTTGATAAAGAGGAACAGTTGCTCAAAAATTCCCGTACTTTGTCTTAATCTTTTCTATAAGTTAAATCATTTACGCTTTTAATTTTCGGACAAAGGTAGCGGTGTTGCCCCATTTTTGTGCAAAGCTAGGGCTAACACACATTTTCAACCTTTGTTGTACACACCATGTGTAAGATGGCAAACAAGGCAGACTTTCGAAAAAGCCTGACTGTAGTCATAGTTAAAACATTTAAGCATGTTTTTTGACTCCATTATGTTGAAGTTCTGGGAAATTCTAGATGGCTGTGTATAAAAATCCCCCTTTGAAATCTGAATAAGTGTTACCGCTCAGGCCACAACTATGAGCTGCAGTTAAAACTCTTTTTTTAAAGACACTGTGGCCGGCGTGAATGTACACTTAAAACTTCCTGCTCACCTAAAGAGCAGCTGCAGTTGCCAGGTTTCTACTTTCTGCCCTTTTGTGGTGCGATTGTGAAATTCTTTGCTGTGGTTTGCAGAGGGCGAGCGAGGAGCTGTATGAAGGGAGCATGTGTTGAATGGCTGTGTTGTGGTTGAGTGGCAGTGCTGAGCCCGGAGCGAGTGTGAATGTAGCACCGGGAGAAGAAAAGTCTCTGTGTCCTGGTGCTGTGGGAGACTCAGAGAGGAGTGGGAGGAGGGATGGGGCCCGGAGGTTGTGGGTTAGGGAGATTGCTAAAGGGTCGGTGTGCTAAAGGATCAGGACCGGAGCGGAGCTGGGGGTTTGGTGCTGGGGTACAGGGTGGGGGCCTTTGGGAGGGACTTGGCTTTGAAGAGCGCCTCTGTGATGGAGGCTGGGCTCTTGTTGCTCCCAGAGTGTTTGTGATTTATTGCCCACCACCACCAAGGGATCTCACTCCCTTCCTCCTACTCCTCAGCTTTTTTTTTTCTTTTCCTCCCTTCCCTCATCCCCCCCTTTTTTAATGTTTTGATAGTTCCTACAGTCAGCTCTGGTAGGGGGAAAAGAGGTGGAGAATAGAGGCTTTGGAAAGGGGGCCTCTCCTCTCTGAGCCACAGGGGTTTACATGAGTGCAGCAGATGTGGAGAGGGTGAAGAGAGAAAGAGAAGAGGGCTAGGCTGGGAAACTGTTCCGCCTCATTCCAGCGCTCAGCCGTTTTTCTTTTTTTTTTTAAACATTAAAGTGTTGCTCCTTCTCTGGGCCTCTCAGTTGAGAGAATATACATGTGTCCGGGCCCGCCAAGGGAAAGGAACTTGGAGATTGAAACCCACAGAAAGAAGCCCTTCAATAGCTCCAGTTTCCCATTTAATTTCATGCAGCAGTGCAGAACTGATTTGAAGAACTTTTTTAAACGTTTCAAAGCAAACTTTCCAAGCTTTTGCTTCATCCAAGTAACAAAGAAAGAAACTCAAAGGTGAAAAAGATACATTTCAAAGTGTGTTTCATCTTCACAAATAGATACTTTTCCACAGAGGGAATGCAAACCATCAATTAAGGCAGTATCCTGATTTGGGATTGATTGACTGTGTCATAAAAAGAACCCCTTAAAGTAAAGATATCACTTTGGAATATGATGTCACTCAAACTTCAAGTCTTGAAGTATCTGATATTAAATGTAGCTGTGAGTTAGCTGTGACGCAGCACGAAATACTCAGAGTAATGAGTAACTTTGCAGTGGAGTAAAAAGTATTTTCTAATTAGCACCGCTTTCCAATTTCTGCATCTTTACACTTCTAATCCACTACATTTTGAAAGGGAACAACTGTACTTTTACACTACTTAATGTGGTCATGTTAGTTACTAGTTACTTTGCAGATGACAGTACAGTACTTGACCAATTGTACCTGGAACATGAAGCCATTTTTAATGGCACTGAAGTTCAGTGACCGTGTCAGATATTAACATTACTAAGGTGACGGCATTACATGGTTAAATGTTCTGTTTTTGTGTGTATATGTTCTTTATCTCCCAACAGCCAGTCTGAGTGAACATTCCTCCAAATGTTCGAGATAAAGGTGTGAATAACCGGTTATTACTCTTCGTGCTCTCACTCAGTTCAGCCTACGTGCTCAGTCTTGTTTTGGGAAATATTTGATGCCACCGGGCATCTCGTCCAGCTTATCTGAGGCTTATCTGAGGTTTTGTACAAAGTCTTGAACGTTTAGAGGACGCTTACTGTCAGCCGTTGTGTTTTTGGAAAGTGCTTTAATTCAGGTATACTTTAGAGTAGTTTTGTAAGTCATGCACCCTCATCAACCTTTGCTGGTTCTGACGAATCGCAGCCATTTAATGTCACATGAACATCACAGCTTCTGACATCTATATTACCTTGGCAGGAGACGGCGATAACATCTCCATGAAGAAAGCTAAACCAACAGTTTAGAAAGCCACAGTCACAAGACAAAACATATGCACGATCCTACCCATCAGCAACCCCAACAACAACAAAAACAGCAAGCTGCTATGTTTTGGGAGTGTGCTTGAATTCAAATATAAGCCCCTTGAAAAAGGCTTGATTTTTCAACTTAATCTGCCGTTTTATCTACAGTGGATCTTCTGTCTAGTAATGGACCTATCATACAGTATGTTTGCACAGTAGACTTTACTAGATGAAACTTTTGGGTTTTGTAGAAATAGACGTTTTGTAAAAGGGCTTTTGTGAAGGCCGTAGAGAGGAGACACTTGCAGGGAGAGTACTGTGCATAGCTGCAGATTGAGATAATGTAGCTCTCCTTCTCTGGGCCTCTTTCGTACTCAGGCTGACATCTGCTGTATTGAACACTGTCAGTACTGTCATTTTTCTCTGCCAAGAATTCACTTCTCTCTTATGTTGGGCATGCAGCAACTTCAGTTTTGGTTTCAGATTGGTAGATATATTTCCCCTTTTTCCCCAGAAAGGACAGCGACAGATCAGTAAGTCCTCTGAGTCGGTTGCAGGAGTTTTTATGCTGTGATAGTTTGCCCTGATGGGTTCCTCTCTGGGGCTAAAGGCAGCTGAGGCCAGGAATGTGTTGGCGCTTCTTTGGTGGAGGGCTGCGCACAGACTGCATGGTAGACTGATTTGTAGCTTTGTGATGAATCAGTATTGTGCTAAGTGCTGATTGCAGTAACTTGGTGCACAATGCAACTGGACAATAAATGGTAGCACGCTGAATAGGACCCCGGCGATTGCTGTTTTACACTGTCATTGTTATCAGCGTACATGCTGCTGGCGCGAGGCTTTAAATTTAGGTTTTTCTTTTACTTTTGAATGCAAATATTCCTACGTCTAGTGTCAGTTTTGTTTATTTTGAGCCACTTAATATCAGTCTGTAATGTTGTCGACATTAATCGGGGTTGAGGAGAGTGTCGACTGCAAATCCTCTGCCTGCAAACGTCAGACTCAAGCTGGATTTAGATATATTTTTGGCTTGTCATAGTTTCCAACATCAGAGTGTGTCACAGCGGAGCTACTAAATGTCAACTTTTCGTTATGCCAAAGCATGTTTCACTTGATAATGACAGGATTTGCTTATTTGTCTTTCACTGTAAGCAACATCCCAGCTAATACGACAAAACAGACTCATCCTCCCTTTATAATCCAAGCAAGTGTATATGAAATGTTGTTTTTACCTTGATTAGAGATGTTGAGGTTATGTTGTTCAGCCAAGTGCAAAGTGCCTATAAATCTACAAACAATGATTCTTACATACGCCAAGGAGGTTAGGTTTTTCGTCATCCAACCAGTTCTCTGTAAAAACTAATCAAGGAAAAGCTAAATTTAATCCGAATAAAGATTGAGACCACATTGTGACCTGGGTTCAAACTCAACCAACCCACACTAAGCCAGTTTGAGTGAATATATCTCTTAGGCCTCCTTGTGTAAAATAGCAAACTCGCGAAAAAAGTGACCGCTCCTCAGCTGCTATAATTAAAAATATGTTGCTCTTCAGTAATATGAAAAAGGGAAAAGAGAGGTAATATAATTTCAGAGCTCAATAAAATCAACTCTGTAATTAGATTTTTTTCTCCAGACTGCATTAGTGTATGAGTCCAGAGAGACTCGTAGGGAACTGTGTGCATGAAAGCGTGTATAACTGTTTCATTACTTGATTGTGTGCAGAGACTGAGAAGTCTGAATGGGCAAATCTTCTTTACTGGAGTCAGAGCATGTCTGCTAGCAGGATTAAAAAGGAGAGAGAGAGAATAAGACAGAGAGAGACAGACTGATAGACTTGAACGTAATAGAGGTGAGATTAGAGAGAAACACTAAGTCAAGGGGAACAGAGGAGGTATTTCAGATATGTGATGTATGTGACGGGGAGGGAGGCGAGGTGGACTAGCGAGTGTAGTGAGGCGCTGTGCAGGCCTCGTGCTGGGGAGGTGTGGCGTTACATAACACTTCCAACAAGACACATCACAGGCTCCTCAGTTACATTCACCCTTAAACTTATTTTCCAAGTTCGGGTTAAAATGGTGGTCAGTTTTATTAAAAATAGAGGCAATTACTTCACTGAAGAGCCTCTCAATGCGATACGCCATGGAAAGCTAAAGAGCAGTCACAGAACACCCTCATAAGCCAAAAGCTTACATTGAAGTTACACAGTCACTCTGATTTGTGTTTCTTAAAGCCCGAGGTGGTGTCTTCTAATGTCTGGTTTTGTTTTAATCTGTTAATTGTGGTAAGCGCTGTGTCATTTCCGTTAAGGCCATTCTGCTTTGTCACAAAAGGTAGGAAAGAGATTGCAAGCTTAAAATGGTTGAATCATCCTCAAGTTCTGCGGTCACTACTGACAACTCGAGCAACATTTCCGGCATTTGTGCTGTATGTTTAATTTAAACAGGATTGGTACATTGCAAATGTTAGAAAAATGCAAAAAATGTCTTGAAGTAGTAATTACTGAGTGCATGTGGACTGATGTAGGTCTGATTCAGACTTTCTTGCACGGCAGGAAAGACTTTTTTTTAGTGTAGATTCTGTGATTCATTGGCAGTCTGCCCTTTTTAGGGTTAATTGTCAGCCTGTAGCAACAGGCTCCTCATTGGCTGTTGCTCAGCTTGTGCACTGCGTCTTCCACCCTGCAGGAGGAGACATTGCCTGCCTTTTTTTTTTTTCACTGACTTCAGCTCAAATCTGTATGCTCCACTGACTTTAAGTACAAGCATTTCACAGCATGTTAGAGCTTCACTTGGAAATGTTGAGGGAAAAGAGCTCTGCTTTTATTTTTGTATTTTTCATTGTGTTAAAGCCTTGATTAAGGCTTCAGCAGCACCCTTCACACAATCCACCCTTCATACCTTAGTATTATAAGCTATGATGAATTTTATGTTATACTGCACTTATTGCTCTATTATGTGCTGTCACGTGTGCTGTGGTGTGATGCACTTTCCGAAGGGTTATTAATTTTTACTGCCTAGTCCCTTTTCAGACAAGAAGAAATGGTTCAACCTGAAAACGCTGGTTACTTGAGTAGGCCCCTCTAAATTTATCCGACGACTGTGCTATCTTTAGTGTGTCCGTGTTGCCCCAGCCCTGTCCTGCCCACAGTCTGCAGTTTGTCGGGTTCAGACATACCGTTTAAGCCAGGGGAGATTGTCCCCCCCCACACCGCAGCAGAACAAGTGGCAGCTGCGACGACTTCCTCCACCTGCGGTCGACTAACTGCGTTCTGACTGGCTGGGATCTGGGATATCATGAGAAGCTCTGCCAAACATGCAGGCCTGCACAGACACGTCCAAGGGGCCCCTGTCTCCGTACTCTCCTTCCCAAGTTGCCACAGAAACCAACTTCTATAGAAAGTATGAACAGGGACTCGTGCTTGTGCAGCCCCCTCAGCTGTTCTAAACAGAGCAAACAGCAGCGATGCTTTGTGTTCATACTGTAGTAACACTGCAGTAATACAAAGGGGATTATTTGCTGTGTTTCTTGCACTGATTAGACTGACTGGTATTATGATTTAGCGACTATAGCATGAGTTTCTGTGTGTTTACGGCTCCCCAGAGTGAACCGAAGTCCAAGCTGCACGTTGGTACTCTAATGAGGTGTGCAGAAAAATCACATTTATCTCACGTGCCATTTACAAACATTCATAAAAGATGTGGGATAAAACAGCTATGCCTGTTTTGTTAACATTAGTGAAAAATGACTAGTCATTGCCACTATTAATATATCATTGCTTAAATGAACATGTAATTAATAATATTGTCAGAAATAGGGATTGACAGGTCGAGACGGACTATTAGTAATTAAACAGACTGTTTAGTGATATATGGAACCGAAATACATTTGCATTTAAAGTAAAAAAATATATATGTTACTGGGTGTAATCGTAAATTATGTGCTGGGGGGCCTAGAATGAAAAGTGTATTTCCATTTTCACCAACATTTATCTGATAACTTAAATTACTTTGTGGATTCAGATTACGCAGTGACGGCTGGCTATTACTTGTGAAGTGTAACCAATCAGATAGTGTTGTGGGCGGGACATTGAGTAAGATTACAGAGATGGAGTGAGAATGCTGGACAGGTCCAAATGTTTTAATTTTTCAAATCTTTTATTTTACTGACCATTGGACACAAAAAACACACATGCTGATCATCAGAATATCATCCCAGAGAGAATACAACTTGATTCTTGATTCTACATTCTTTTCTCAATTTTTCTCGGTGTTATCGAGCATCGATATTTTTTAATGTTTTGTATTGACATCAGACATTCCAGAATTTTGACAACACTAGTAATGACTGAATTATGTGTGTATTTATGTGTGTCTCCATGAATATAAGTGGCGGCCAGCAGAGCAGGTTGCTGGTTTGTTCTCATGCCAAGGCATCTCAGAAATCATCACTGATGGCTCCAAACATTTCTGCCATATTTCGTCTGCCACTTGATACAATTCCATCGGTGCTGAAACTATCACATCGTTGACAGTACCAAGAAGCAACTCTATCTACAGCCTGTCCAGTGTCACTCATAGGCTGGCTCGCAGAGCGAGTAAATAAACACAAGCCTTTGGATCATTCTGAGGAGTCTTCCTGTTTTAGCTCTTATCACCAAGCTACTGGAAATGCTATAACGCATTGTTGACTATTGGCTCTTTTGTCCCAACAGATAAAATTCTACCTTTTAAACACCCTACAAATTGTTAATGAAGCTAGCCCACCCTATTTGGTTGCAGTCGGAACATTTCATAGAAAACTTTGGGTGGGTGGGTGGGTGTCTTAAATTGAACTCCAGGTTGTGAGCTGAGTTTCTCAGAAAAAGGTTGGCTGTAGAATGACAGCAGTGTTAGATATCTTGTCTGAGAGAGAGGTTACATGTCCAAGGTGTGCTATGGCAGCGCTGCATGTCTAGATCTCTATTTAGGGAAACTCTGGTGTTCCATCTTAGAGTTTCACTGCTTCTGAGAAAACCCCCCTCCCACTCTGCAGTTCCAATAATGTCTTCCAGATGACCAGTTGTCCTACATGGAGTTTTGTGTGCTCTGTGGTTAGAAGGACTCGGGTAAGCCAGCTCCTTCACATGCAACATGCCAGCCTGTGTGCTGCGCTAGCCAAAGAGGATGTGGATTTGGATGAAGTGGTTCATTATTTGCCTGATTGAACGCTCTTTTGGTGGAAGAGGGCAGTTCCTTGGTAATGACTAGCGTGCATGCATGAATGGGACCGAAGCGTGCCCGCTTTAATGCCTGATTCAAAAAAATGTGTAATAATTTTGAAGCTAGAAAGAAAGAAATATACTGTTACTAGAAAGGTTTCCATTCATGGTTTCTCTACATTTTGAATCTGCAGACTTGGAGTTGAACAGTCGAGTCTTTCAGGAAAGCGGCTTTTCAAAATATGCCTTTGCAAATCCAAATAAATTCCTTGCCAAGCCCTTCGTCCTTTCATGTCCACACCTGGATGCAAAGATCTAAAGGAAAAACGAGGAAAAAACTCAGACCTGGCTTACCTCATATCACAGGGTATTTGCTTAGTTCCTCAGTCCACCAAACCCCAACTTTACTGGTCCGCACCTCCTGTTCTTGAATCAATCTGCCGTAAATACTCACCTTTTACTTCTGAAGGCAGTGCTTTGGTCTGCTACCTTTGAAGTTCTGAGAAGTTTGTTTTGTCACGCGCCTGATGGACCTTTGCCGGTTCAGATTAATCGCAGCAATTTAATGTCACATGAGAATCACAGCTTCTGAGGACAAGAAGACCATTTGATTTCTTTAAAGGACATATTTATAGGGTCAGTTTAAAGCCGGAAAATAGGTAGTTTTATATAATTTCTAGTTTTGCATGAATGCATCACCTCAACTCAGGGCATATAAAACCATGTAGAGAGCATCAAAACTAACTAAATAGCCATTTCAGAATGTAATGGAAGCAGTTAGTTCCAAGCAGACTAAAAAATATATAAATTTTCTTGGGAGGACCCCCAAACAAGTGCACCCCAGTCTCCCACAAACCTTCAGACAACACAGACTTTAAATTAATTATAATAACTGGAAAAATGCTTTATTTCCAGCATAATCTGAAATTATTGTGTTTTGGTCCTTGAAAAGAGCGTGAATTTTACTTTTTCAAACCCTGAATTTACTTTCTGTTGAATCTGCCGATATGACGTGGAAACACACTCATTGTCACAACTTACATCAGATAGAAATAGATCAAGTGAGATCCCCCGAGAGCTGTTGTGTTGTCTCTACAGCCAGAGGGATGAGAGAATAGATTCTCTTAGTCATGACTATGTTGCAGTTCAGATAAAGCACCTCTGTACTTTCTCATGGTGGAAGATTCTTATGTTGGCATGTGTGAGAAAAATGTTCCTGAGGCATGGAGACAGGAACAGTATTTCCTCTTGCATTTGAAGCACCGACATGGAATTTAGAGTGGAGTTGTTCTCTTATCATTATTCTTCCTGCAGTGGAAAACCCCCAGCTTGTATTGGATACTATAAGAACTAAAATGATCTAAAGAAAAACAATCAGCAGTCATTTTGATCTTCATAATGATGATCTGGTGTTTTCTCCTCCAGGCTTCTGTCTGCTGGACCTGACGGAGCAGTTCGCCCTTCCAGAGACTTCTCCACCTATGCTGGCCAGAATACTGGAAGCTATTGAAAAGAAAGGTGAGGTGAAAAGAAAGTCACTCACCTTGACATGACACTTGACACTTGAATTTTAACTTTTCCTGTTAACATTGACTGTCTGCTAACCACATTTGAATGTGGGTGTTCCACAGGAACACACACACTGCAAGAAGTGAAATATGAGCACGATTTAAAATATCTTAAATTGAAGCGCTTTACACCTTTATTTTTGCAAGATATTTCCTCCTACCAGGCAGTTATAATGTCAGATCATTTCACATGTTCAGTCTCCTTAATTATATCAGTAAGATACTTGAACTTGTGACTGAGATTTTTTTTACGGTTCTGAGTAACTCAATAAACTCCATGAAGGTGTCTGCTCAACAACAACAAGCATGAAACTGTTTGGGCTTTCTCAGAATTTCTTATTTCAGGTAACTTATCTTTGTGATCTCTTCACATATTAGGAACAGACCTGTATCAGTCTATCTGAGAACTATTCTGAATAAGTTATGTTAGTCAATACATCTAATGATTGTGTCTTCTTATCTGCAGGTCTGGATAACCCCACTTTATACCGAACATTTACTGCTGGTGGTGGACTTGAAGTCAGACAGTATTTTGATTGTGGTAAGTAGCTTCTTTTTAGAACCCTTTATCTATAACCCCGAATGTTTCCAATGGTCTGGGGAGGGAGACAAACAGAGGCGAGGAAGCCTCATAAAGACCAAAAAAGTGACTGACGTTAGCAGTAGTGTTAAACAGCGGTTAATGTGTGAAGGGCCTTGAATGAGACTTGCGTGTGTTCATGTACAGTGTTTAAAGTAGAGCAGAGATGAGGGTGATTTGTTCCATGAAACAGTTTTGCAGATTGTACATGAGATAATGTAGAAGTGTATTAATCCCGAGAGGAACAAAACAATAGAGTAATAAATATTGAGTGCAAAAAGAGTAAATGATAACATCAGAACATGAAGTATATGTTCTGCAAGGGTTCTGAGAGAGATACAGAAATAATTGAGTCATCTAATAATATATCATGATACTTAACTAACTAACCTAACTTGAGAGTTGTTAGTTGCACATATGTTGTTTTGTTTTGCTCTTTTTATTTGTATATCTTATTAATGTCCAGTCTGTCAAAAAAAAAAAATTAAATGAAGGAAAAATATGAAGAAAAAGATAATCATATCGCAAGAAGAAGCATATATTGCCCTATCCTTATGTAGGCCCACCCTTAATAACAAATTGTACTGGAAATAACAGCACACAATACTGAAAGAAAAAAAAATCTTGGACAAGATGTTGATATTATTGCTATCAGTGTCAGAAGTGAAACAGTATGATCCTGTAATGAAAGATGGCTCTGTGCAGGAAGGAGTTTCAGTATTGAAGTGTGTGTCTGTGTTCTGCACATCAGATCCTCCCTCTGCAGACCTGGATCAGTTGGAGCTTCCCATTCTGTGTGACGGTCTGCGCAGGTACCTGCAGGATCTCCCCCAGCCCGTCATCCCCACTGCAGTATACGCTCAGATGGTCCACACTTCCAAAGGTTAGAGCACTCAGTGACAAACGGCACACTTTCAGAGATCATTTGCATAATGCACATTTTGTCTAAAGCGCAGTGTTGACGTAATGTACCCCTGACACGCTTTTGAACATTCAGTACTTTGAACACTAAACCACAAGAAGTCGTCAGTGCCCTTTGGCCCTAAAAGAACGCTTTTATATTTTGAGGCCTCTGTTTTTGAGACTTCATGTGCTTTTTCTTACTCTACCCATGAAGTCTATAATTACTGTATGTAGTCACTTTCCCTCAACTTTCTGTGCTCTTTCTGTGCTGCAAGCACAGGCATATTTCTCACACCACACGCTGTTCTATAGCGCTGCAAGCTCTTGCTGTCACAGGGCCAGAAACAGGATATATGTGGTTAATAGGAACTAAAACAAGCCTGAAAGTTTATCTCTAGCATCTCTGAACAGCCAATCACCTGCTAGTGTACCTTACGCTCATTGTCAACCACACATTTCTCTGTGGTTTCTAGACCTAACTGCACATGACGCTTTTTTTCCACCTCTCTCACTCTCATTGTTTAAAGAAACATCTTTCATTTTATGCTCCTCTTCGACCGAGGACGGATCAGTTTTCCACCTCGCTGACCTCCCGCTTCATTTCTGTTTCAACAGAGGTGGCGAATCCTGAGGAATGCGCACCGCTGCTGCGTCGCATCGCCAGCACCCCGAGCCTGCCCCCACAATACTGGCTGACTCTCCAATGTCTGCTCAGGCATTTCTCTAGAGTGTGCCAAAACGGCTCCAAGAACCTGCTCAGCGCCAGAGCCCTGGGCGAGATCTTCAGCCCTGTGTTCTTCAGACAACAGACCACCAGGTGGGTGTCACTCAGAGCAGCCGGGTCGTGTCTCACTGCAGCATACTCTGTCAAAGATAGAAACCCGGGCAGCAGACAGACAAGTGTGCAGGCTCAGTCTTGCAACATGGAGGCACACAGACTCTCAGACATGCACAGTTGCAGACACACACACACACACACACACACACAGAGGCACTGTACACGGATATAGGTTGGAGCTTTTCTACTTAGCAGCTGTGCAATTAAAGTAGCTAAGCCTGAATTACCATCAGATTGAAAGCAGCACAGAATGTCACCTGGGCTGTAAAACCTTTTAAAAAAATGTTCACTTCTTCATTTCTCCTCCTCCACAGTTGTGAACCCAGCGCGGATGCTCACATCAAGATCATTGAGGTTCTGGTGACCAGTGAATGGAGTGAGGCTCCGGCAGCTCCAGGTAGTTAACCACCTCATTTTGTACTTTTTGACTTCACATGCAAGACTGTTTGGCCGCTGTTTGTGTTGCGTTTCTTACTGAATGTAGAGCGTGGATGTATGTTCTGCAGAACATGAAAAGTGACCTGAACTATTTATAGCCTGAAGAAAGTTGTTGAGACTTGTAACTGCAGCAGTTGTAGAGGGCCACAGGGTACACACACACTGTGGAGGTAAATACTGTCATGGCTGGAGCAGGTTAAGGCTGTTTAATCGTGTACTGGTCAAGTGTTTGAACAGTCACACATTTCCTGATGATCTTTGTTACGTAACAGTGAAGCAAGCGGGCAAGTTTGAAAGGACGCCAGGTACGTTCTTAGAGATAAATGCCACACTCACTCTGTTTATACAGTTTATTGAATGGCACAGTCTGTACAAGTTGTCCTTTCGAGCTTGTTTTTACAACATAGTGTTGTTGTAACTGTGTTGTGTTGATTTTTGATTTAGCAGAGAGGAAGTTTTTTGTTTCGTTTTTTAAACTAAATGTGATCTAACTAATGACTGTAGGAGTAAAGCAGAGCTGCACACTTAGTTGATTAATCAGATGAAGGGCCTATTTGTTGTATATCAAGATAACCAAAAAATATTGCAATATAATTTTAAGACCATATCTTCCAGCCCTAGTTTAAATACTGAAGGAATTTGTTGTTATAGAATACAACTAAGTGTTACAATAAGTATAACACGTGTTTCCCAAAGCAAAATACGACGTCCTCAAATGTCTTATTTTGTCCACAATCCCAAAACTTTTTGTTAACTCTCACACCTAGACAGCTGGAATCAGATAAGTTTGACCTTCTTTTCTCCGAAAATTTCTCAAACGGCTGATTCGATTACCAGAATAGCTGGCTAATTTAATAGCTGACAACTAATCAGTTAGTCATCGCAGCTCTAGTCATTTGCAGGCCTGGTGCAGCAGAGCAGTTCAGTGTTATGATAACTGTGACAGTGTTGATTCTTGTGTCTGAATGGTGTGAACTGAGCGTGATTAAACATAATTGCTGGTGAATTTCCATTTTTATGAAGAGAGAAACTTTATGAAAGCTTTCTGGTTTTCCTCTCCGGACACATTTCCTTTTTCACGGCTGATGTTATGAGTTGGTTCTGTATCAAACACGGAGCTGCACAAAGCCGGTACAGTGGTGGTCTGCACAGTGTGCTGCTGCTGCTGTGTGACTGCCGTGCGTTGCGTGGCACAGTTATGTTTTTACAGTGCTAGTTAAAAGTCGTTGGCTGGCCCAGAGGCCCAGGACTGACTGTGGCTGTTTAAACATTTTATTACCTGTTAGGGCTATTTATAATGTTCCTGTGCATGGGCCATTCTCAGCTGTCAGTAATTTGCACCTGCGGGAGCACTTTGGCAGCAGGGTGGACGGACGGAGTGAAGGGCGGCCAGGCAGCCGAGCGAGAGTCAGGCCATGAAGTGCTTTTTAGTGCTTTTGTTTAGACGTAAAGAGGGTAAAACACACGGGAAAAGTTCAGGTGTGGAGTGTCACCTGTCTCAAGAAGAGTGATGAAGAATAGCCTACACACATGCACAGAATGTACATGTGTTTCTTAGAATGACCCGTGTGTGTGCTAAGCTCCTCCCAGTTACTGCGTACCTATTTTAAGTACGCGACAAAAGGCCCACTTAGATTTGGTTGGCTGGAAAGTCGGCCTGCTCCACAGAGCACTTCTTGTTAACGGAGGGCTGCTTCCAGTTTCTAGGGCCACTCTTCCCCCTCCTCCTCCCTCTGTCCTCTCTCTCTCCCTCTCTATCGCTCTCTCTCTCTCTCCCTCTCTCCGCCTGGATCTCCACATGTCCTCCCTGCCTCAAACTGCCCAGCTCAGCAAATATTTGAAACTTTGCAAGTTAATCATAAGACCGAGCACCTCCTGCCTCCTCCTTTACAAACAGAGAGAGGGAGGAGAGAGAGGGAGTGACCGAAGAGTCGGAGAGAGACACGCACACACACGCTGCTGGCACGAGTGGCTGCTCTCAGAACAGGCAGCACCGACACCGGAGCAGCTAATCATTAACTACCTGCTGCCTCCACACGAGCAGGTCTCAGAGAGGGAGAGAGAGAGAGAAGGGGGGAGAGAGAGAGAGGGGGAGACTTTACCTCCCTCACAGCAGGAACTGAGTCAGTTAGACAGTCGCATGTTGCACCTGCCTCACGTCGAGCGGATTACCTGGATTTCATTGAGAAGCACATAAAGCCGAGGCCTTTATTCATTTTTTCTTTTTGAGAATTAGAAAATTCACTGGCCTAAAACTATGAAATGGAGCTTTACTGGAGGACTTGAACTGAACTCACTAACTGGATTTATTTTACCTTTTGGGAATAAAAGAGAAGCTATTAAGAAGAGTTTGTTGACTCGCCAAACCATGCACAACTTGCAACGTAAGTTTGATGATCTGAAGCTTTCTTTTTAGCTGTTTCTAAAAAAGTCGGACAGTGTGTTTCTGTCTCTGCTGCCTGCAGGCTGAAACAAAAAGGGTCACTTGAGTAAAATAAGACACGAGTAAGAACATGAGAAGAAAAAGAATAGTTTTTTGTTTTCGTAAAACCTCCAGTCGTAGCTGTGACTTAATGCTGCCTACTGCTGCTGCTTTCACTGTATAGTTATGAATTATTCCAACTTTTAGTGAAGATTTCAGTTTGGACTTTTACATTCAAAGAGGTCTTTAACATTCCTAACAGGTAGTTTCTATCAAATCAAGTATTTTGACCCTAGAGACAGGATTTTATTATAAACTGTCTCTACAATTTTTTTTATTTATTTAGATCACAGACTATACGTTTTTAACTTCTTCAGAGTTCCTCAGTTGAACCTACAAGAACATCCACAGTGTTCCACTTGAGTCCTTCTACCTTACCGAGAAGCAGGTCTATTTCAGTTTCACTCAGGAAATCAAGGGAGCTATCCCTGTCATGCCGAGTGTCACGCTGTGGGATTACAGGCGTATTTCGGAGCTCTGGGTGCCGCTGACCGGAGCTAGGCATTATAATTTAGCTGCGTACGTGCTGCTGCAGCAGAGCTGGCTTTGTCTGAGTGCCAGAAGTGGGCCGGACTAAAGCTCCGCACGACACACGCAGAGAGGGGAGGGGCCGAGCAACCTGCAGGAGAACAAGCAGCCGAGCTCGACACACAGAGAGAAAGGGAGAGAGAGAGAGAGGATGACAGAGGAAGTGCATGGAAACAGGCTGCAGCTCCTTTTTCTAGCAGAGAGATGCTGCACATTTCATTTTAAGATGGATGCACGCTCAGATGTAGACTTATGAGTTATTTCAGCTTAGCCGAAGCGCTGTGAGGAATTGAAAAAAGGTAATGGGCTTTCAGAATGACCTCATCGCTCTCAGGAAATGAAAGATGCAGGAGCGGTTGGTGACAGACCCCCCGTGTGATTGGCTGTGGTAAGTGATGTAACACGTTACTGAGCAGGCTGCCCCTTAATGGATTTTTCAAATGGATGTTCAGGTGGTTGTAATAAAGAGAAAAATCGGCTTATTGTGCCTGTTTGGAGAGAATAATCAAATACTGTGAGCTGTGTTTGTGTAGAAATGAGACTGGAGCGTTTGCTAAGCTGTTAAGACTGGATTGTCCACATGAGCGGTAATAAGAATTAGAATTTTCTGGTAATCTGAAGAGGAAATGTGAGCAGATTGGAAGGTAGCCGTGTAACAGGAAACCATGTGCTGTGGTTCAGCTGGCAGGCTGCATTTTTGCACAAATTGGAAGCTTCTGCATTTTCTGCCATGTCACAACTCTAGTTGTCTGGCAACAGTGAACAGTGGTGGTTGAGCTCTGAATGAGCCTGCAAGGTCCGTTGTAGCAGAAAGGGTGTTAATGCGGAGGGAGTGAACAAAGGCAGTGCAGATTTGTGGGTTAAAAATAGCTCTGCTACTTTTGCTCGGCTACAGCTAGTGTCAGCTCAGGAGCAGCCACTGCAGATTTAAGATTCAAGATCATTTTGGCTCCACAGCAGCAACTACAATGCAGTGATGAGTCCATGAAAATCACCACAGACGCAACGCAAATCTGCCTCTCAGTGCTCAGAGGAAAATGTGATTTATAGGTTTTCAGTTATCTGGTTACAGCTGATCTCTTGGTGCAAAATCTTGAATGGGAATCAATGAGCAGCTGTGTGTTTGCATTAGGTTTCACAGCCTGTGTGCTTCATATGTAACCTTTTCTGATCCTGCTGTCCTGTTTGAGAATCCACAATCTTTATTACAAGCGGCATTTTTTCTGCTGTATTTGCAGCGAGGAATATTAATAGATTTTCTTGAATGAAATTCATTCCCCCTGACTCATGCCTCATTTCCCCCTCCCACTGCCTCGCCGTTACCACCTCTCTGATGGAGAGCAGCAGCGCTGTTTAATCAATGAAAAAAAAAAAACCCCGATGAGCGAGTCACAGAGCGTGTGTGTGAATCCCAGCGTCTGATTATGATTAAACAAATTCAAGCAGTGGCGATGAGAGTCAAGTTTATCCAGTTGTATTTTCTTCAAGAAAAAAATCAGCTGTTTGGTTCAACACAGTCACATCGCAGTGGATTTTATTAACATCCCTTCCTCTTCTTCTCTCACAGCTCTACCTCCAAAGCCACCCAAGCCCACATCTGTGACTAACAACGGTATGAACAACAACATGGCTCTACAGGATGCTGAATGGTACTGGGGGGACATCTCCAGGGAGGAGGTCAATGAGAAACTGAGGGACACTGCGGACGGTACGTTTTTGGTGCGAGACGCCTCCACAAAGATGCATGGAGACTACACTCTGACTCTAAGGTGAGCTTCCTCCTTTCAGTTTCCTCTGATCAACCAGCATTCACTTATTTTTTAGCAGATAGTTTAACTGGTTTCTTTGCTTCTTCTTCATCTACAGGAAAGGAGGAAACAACAAGCTCATTAAGATATTCCACCGGGACGGGAAGTACGGCTTCTCGGACCCTCTGACCTTCAGCTCAGTCGTCGAGCTCATCAACCACTATCGCAACGAGTCACTGGCGCAGTACAACCCCAAACTCGACGTCAAGCTGCTGTATCCAGTCTCCAAACACCAGCAGGTGAGACGGCAGCTCAGTCGAAAAGGTGCAAATTTACATTTTACTTTCGCTTCGGGCAGTTCAGCTAACTTGTTTGTCTTGAATCTTTTCTCAGGATCAGGTGGTGAAAGAAGACAACATCGAAGCTGTGGGGAGGAAGCTCTGCGAGTTCCACCAGCAGTACCAGGAGAAGAACAAAGAGTACGACCGTCTGTACGAGGAATACACCAGAACGTCACAAGTGAGTCCAACGTAGATTGAACATCGAGAATTCTCCTGCAGTATTTTGTAGGACTGGCACTAAAACTTCTGTGCTTCTTCTTCCAGGAAATCCAAATGAAAAGGACGGCCATCGAAGCTTTTAACGAAACTATAAAGATATTCGAGGAGCAATGTCAAACACAAGAGCGGTACAGCAAGGAATACATCGAGAAGTTCAGGAGAGAAGGCAACGACAAGGAGATCCAGAGGTAAGAATACGGCACGATTTACCAAGTCGCTCGGAAAATAAGCAACAGTAGAAGTTAAATTGTTAATTTTTAATGCAGAAATGGCAGAAAATGCTGTTTTAAGCCTCTTAATTATGTAGCTTTTCTCAGAATATCTTTAGGATTTTAAAGCCATCAGCTTGGATTTTGAGAAACTATGATGCAATTTTTTTTTATTGTTTTTTTTTTACTCTTTTCTGACATTTTAAGGACCAAATCGATTAATCTAGAAAATAACACAATGCACAAAGAACACCACCACACTCATTAGTTGCAGCTTGGGCAGAAAATAAAAGGCCTTCCTTGTTTCTTTCAGGATCATGGGGAACTACGAGAAGTTGAAGTCCCGGATTAGTGAAATAGTCGACAGCAAGCGGCGCCTGGAGGAAGATCTGAAGAAACAGGCGGCCGACTACAGAGAGATCGACAAGAGAATGAACAGCATAAAGCCAGACCTCATCCAGCTCCGCAAGACCAGAGACCAGTATCTCATGTGAGTACAGTGTTCAAACTTAAAGCTTCCCTCTGGAGAGAAAATCAAAATGGGTCTGACCTGGTTTCTAACGTCCTCGTCTCTCTTGTTAGGTGGTTGACCCAGAAGGGAGTCAGACAGAAGAAACTCAACGAGTGGCTCGGAATCAAGAACGAGAACACAGAAGAGTGAGTGTCCATTTTCATTTTAACAAATAACCCAACAGAAGATGCCTTTTACCCCACAGCTCACATTTACATACTTTTGTCTTTAGTCAATACTCGATGGTGGACGACGACGAGGACCTTCCTCATCATGACGAGCGCTCCTGGAAACTGGGGAACATCAACCGACTAGAGGCAGAAGCTCTGCTCCAGAGCAAGAGAGACGGAACATTCCTGGTTCGAGACAGCAGCAAAGCAGGATGCTACGCCTGCAGTGTTGTGTACGTATCAGCTCGGTTCACAATATTTCAAATGTGTCTGTATATATTTTAAAATAGTGAGCAGCTTTAGTCTATACAGATTGTGACCTATTGTCCTCCTCTTCCTCTCTGCAGCGTGGACAGCGAGGTGAAGCACTGCGTCATCAACAAGACCCCCTCAGGTTTCGGCTTCGCCGAGCCGTACAACCTGTACAGCTCACTAAAAGAACTCGTACTTCACTACCAGCACACGTCTTTGGTCCAGCACAATGACTCTCTGAATGTGACGCTAGCGTACCCGGTCTATGCCCAGCAGAGGCGGTGAGGACCCACCCAGATGTATTCTCACGGACGCAAGAAAAAGGCCTCATGGGAGTTGGAGATACACGTCCTCGGACTCTAAGAAAAGAGGCTCTGTTTGCCTGACTCGGACTTCGGACGAAAAAGACGCAATAAAGCCTGAAACATTTCAGTGACTTTGCCTGACCACGAGCCCGAGGCGAGTCTGAATGTAGATTTCTCTCTTTTTGCTTTTTGTGGGAGCACAGAATCAAGCGGAAACTGCTGAACTGTCCCCCAGCAGCAGCAGCAGAGGACATCTGAGGCCTTTTTCTAATGGTGCTTGTTCTTTCTAAAGCTTTACCAGCCGGGAATGTCTAATCGCAGCAGATAAACTCTTCAAATGGAACTGTACCCGCCGGCCACAACTTTGTTTTTCCACTTTTATTTTTTCCTTTCACTTCATCTTTGTGTGTGTGTGTGTGTGTGTGTGTTCCTGCACAAGTGTTTCTGTGACTGAGCGTGTGTGTGTCTGTGTGTGATTGTCCATGTGACCAAAACTCATAGAATCAGGAAACTGTGTGACGTTGTGGAGGGGATGTGTAACACATTTGCTTGTGTTAACTGTTCAGTAGCAGACCGAGGGTCAGCTGATAAATGTAGCAAAATGGCACTTTTTAAACAAAGTTTAATTTTTTTTCTTTTATTTTGAAAAGACTCCTATGGACTTCTACGAGAAGAGCAATTCGCCTTCTCAGTGTCGAGCATTATCGCACAGAAGTAAACTTGATCTTTACTGTGGGCAGGTGAAACTATGAATGGACTCACTATTTCATGTACATATGTGAAAATGTGCAAAGTCATGAATCAAAGTGCACCATACCAAAAAGGATCAGTTCCTGTTTAGTTATATTCTGATCTGCTATGCAATTCTTTCTCCATTATTTCTTCAGAATTGTGTTTTTATTCTGTTGCAACCCACAATATAAGCTTGTTTTATTGCTTGAAAAGTATCTTTTCCTATGTAAATATCCACAAGGATATTTTGTGTCAAAATGCCAAGATACAGTAAAGAAAACTGCTTATGATTCTTAAAGATAATAATAGCAACATACACTTTATTATAAATTACTTTAACAGCTGGTATAAAGATGGAAAAGATGAGTATTTTATTAGTCTTTTTGTTTTATTCTCGCTTCAAACTAATGTTCTTCTCAGGCAGAGCCTTTTGAGTATTTGAGCTGCTTCAGTACTATTTCTCACAGAGTTTGAGCCTACATGCAGTTCTTTGTCGAGACGGACAAAGACGGTTCGAGCACTCAGAGAACGAGATGATGGGATTGTACGACCCCTTTATCATCCATCACGCGGAAACAACAGTATAGATTTATTTTGTTATAAAATATATATGTTCCCACATGAGAATATATCAGAGCAGAATGGTGTTTTTCAGCCGATGGATATTGTTATTAAAGATCGACGTACATTGTCCACTTAGTATTTTTCTGTATCAGAAAATCACTGTGTTTACATAGGTGGATCAGCTCATTTCAGATCTGTCTGTAATTTCATATTTCAGAGGACGACATATGCCAGTTGAATCCTTGACAGAAATATTCAGCCACAGCTCAAATACATTATCTCTCCTCATCTTTTATCTCTTGGCTTTTTTACAAGTGATCGGTACACGTTTAAACCCAAACTTTTCATTGTGTCAGGCCACCAGAACTATAAAAAAATGGCGCCCTCATTAAGTCTGATTGCTAAATTAGATCACTAAAAATGACAAATATGTTACAATCTTAGATCGACCTGCCATTAAATAATTTAAATGTGGTACTTTTACTCCTCCTCCCCCCTGAAAAAATGTACTTGTGTTCAGCACGGCTTCCAATTTAACTGTTTAATGTATCTTTGTGTAACAAATTAGTTATAAAAATTTTAACCAAGTGACATTTTGGTTATTGCTGCCATTTTCAACGACAGGTCAAATTTGACTCTTAATTCTCTCCATCTTTGGCACAAATTCTGTTTTAATGTGTCACTTCCTGTCTAAAGAGTAAACATTTGTTATGTTTTGAGAGAAAAGTGTGAAAAGACGACCACAGATGAAACCTCTCAGCAAAGAAACTATAACAGAGTTTAATTATGAGTTTCTTGCATATTATTCTCAGCCCCATCATGGCAGAGCTGCACAGAAGCTACTGCAGACACAACCCAAAATTTAAAATGTGTTTTTAGGTGTATTTGATAATCCGATTAAATTTTTTTAGCATGATAGTTAACTGTCATTTATCCTAGTTTTATTGATTCTCTATTGAAGCCGTTAACAGATGTCATGGGTATTAGATCTGTCATATCTGACATTTATTTTACTAGAAGATTTTTATTTACCTCCCCAACAAGCTGCTGGCATGAACGTTTTGTTTATAATTGTCAAAAATGTTTTTTTTTTTTTTTAATAGTTCTTGGACAACATGCACCATTATTTTCTTTGCCCCAATTCTGGGTTGTATGATTATTTTAGGTGTCTTTTTTTATTTTTATTTGAAGCTCATCTTTTTGTGGGTGTCCCCAGACATGATGATTGGATTGAGATTTACCAGTGTTCCCCAGTTTTGCTTCAAATCTGTATTGGGCTTTGTTAAAAAGAAAATAAAAACACTTCTTTTTAAGAAAAACATGTCTTGTTTTAGTTTTATTATTATATCCCTGTTGTTCATACATGACTGATGTTCTAACACTTTTTTTAAAGCCAGCAATGCAGTTTAGCATCAGCTTTTTATCAACAAGCATTCACAACTGGGATTTCTCCAGAAAGGTGGAGGTCAAGAAAATTCGGCATTGCTATTCTAAATGAATTGAAACCAGCAATCAAGTTTAGCACTAGCTTTTCAACAAACTTTAAAACTTTCCACATTTTTCATACATGAATGGTATTATTCCACTTTTTAGGTTTTTTTGGCCTAGACCCCGCTACAGACGCAAACGCAGAACACCCTAACAACCTCCCACTTCCACAGATCTTACCCACACCCCCATCCCTACCCACCGACAACAACGAGAAACTTCAGAAACTTCGGATAACTTCTCCTCTCCCAGACCACTAACTACACCCCAACACTATCCTCAACCACCAACTCCAATGAAAACTATGGAACCACACTGGGAATACCCGCCCCAACCAACTCCTCCCACCGCATCCAACCCAACAGGTACCGACCAATCCTCGTCCTCCCCAACCTCCAAGACAATCAATCCTACCAGCCTTACC
The DNA here is from genome assembly GCA_903131615.1 of Diplodus sargus. Taxonomy (NCBI): domain Eukaryota; kingdom Metazoa; phylum Chordata; class Actinopteri; order Spariformes; family Sparidae; genus Diplodus; species Diplodus sargus. The sequence continues at coordinate 2,589,945 of CAEMYA010000073.1, forward strand.
ACAACCTCATGCTCCTGCCTTCGCTTTCAACCCTTTGTAACCTTCCACAAGATAAAATACCCGGCAGATATTTTGCCCCCACCAGCCCCACAACAAAAGCCCCCCTTACAGCACCAACCACCGCTCTTATCCATGCTACCACCAAACCATCACCAATGGACACACCTGAAGACAACCCAAACACATCCACCATAGTATCAGACTGGCTGACGGTTGGAACATGTGAGACATGGCCAAGCTATACGCCTATCACAAATTCTCCACCGAAACCCCAACGTATACCCAGAACCAAAAAATCTAACCCAAACAGCCACGTGGGACACTCAACCTCCACAGAGCCCATCCAACCAGGAACATCCAAACCTCTAGGAGAGCAGGTAAAGTGATTTCCTGCAAGAGATTAGACAGACCATTGAACTGGAACAAACAGATGTTTGCAACTACACCCGACATGAACACGGAGGCGACAAACTCCGAAACTGTACACCCATCTTGATTATGGGAGACTCCAACTTGGCCAGACTTCCCCGCATCAAGGATTCTAGAATCCAAACAGACCGCTACCCTGGAGCAAACCTTTCCCATGCTTTACATATCCTGCTTTACATAAACAAGACACCCCCTTTACCAGATGTCAAAACAGTCATCCTCAAGAATCCCTGGCGGGAGAGGTACAACAATTCCACAGACGTCTGAAATTGGCTGCCCATTTCCAACACTCGGACAAGACGAACGCCAAACCCTTCCACCTCTGCAATGACTGGGAACCACTGGAAGCAACCTTACCACAGGACCTACGCACCTTAATACAAAAGGATGAGCATGGTCTGACCCGACTCAGGCTCCACCCTGAAAGACCAAACCTCACCACGACGGAAACCAAAGCCCTGAAGGACTTGAGATCCTTATCTACGATTATAATCAAACTGGCGGACAAAGGATCCGCAATGGTCATAATGGATAGACAGGACTACGTCCATGAAGCCAAACGACAACTTTCTAACATGCAATATTACCGCAAACTACAACACTCAATCTACCCACAAATGGCACTAACCATTGATGGCATCCTAGAAGACTTGGTCAACAGAAAATACCTGACTGGAGACCAAGCTATTTACCTCATAGGGAAATCCTCACCCCCTCGACCAAGGTATTTTTACCTACTCCCCAAAATCCACAAAAACCCTGACCTTTGGACAATCCCCCACAGGATCCCCCCAGGTCGACCGATTGTTTCAGACTGCGGCTGCGAAACATATCGCACAGCGGAATTCATCAACTACTTCCTCAACCCACTCTCCAATAAACACCCCAGCTACATCAAAGACACCACTCATTTCACCTACATGGTCAAAGCCATTTCCCTACCTATTGATTGCTTTCTTTTCACTATTGATGTGGAGAGCCTCTACACCAACATTGACATCGACGTGGAAATATAGGCGGTCCACAGAATCTTTGAGAAATACCCAGACACTTCTCGCCCTGCCCAACAACTGCTGGAACTCGTACACATAAACACGCAACGACTTCCAATTCGACAGAGAAACCTTCCTCCAGATAAAGGGCCCAGCCATGGGCAAAACATTTTCCCCAGCCTACGCCAACATCTACATGGCTGATTGGGAAGCAACAGTGTTCCCCAAATGCAACAAATTACCCATGACCTACCTTCGCTATTTGGATGACATCTGGGGCATCTGGACACATGGCAGGGTAAAATTCGACCTTTTTGTCACTACCCTCAACAACCACCATCCCTCTATCAATTTACAACCAGTGGTTGAGGATGCGGAAATTAATTTCCTGGACACCACAACATTCAAAGGCCCAACCTTCTCCCAAACAGGCCACCTTGATATTAAAGTCTACTTAAAACCCAATGCCCTACTCCACAAAACAAGCTTCCACCCCAAACACACATTTAAAGGGATCATTTATTCCCAACTGCTACGATTTAAATGGATCTGCACCAGAGAAGAAGACCGACGGAACGCAACACAAATCCTTTTCCAAGCCCTACACGACAGGTGTTATTCCCGCAGTTTCCTCCGTAACATCCTCAAACAGTTGGACAACAACCAGCCAACAGGTGTTATTCCCGCAGTTTCCTCCGTAACATCCTCAAACAGTTGGACAACAACCAGCCAAGACCACCAACCGAGGATCCTAACAAGAGACTAACACCCATCGTTTCCACCTATTCTTCCTACGGTGTTCAAGCTCACAGGACCCTCAAGAAAAACTTTCAAACAGTGATGCTGGACACCGCCCTTCAACAACAGACCAAAATACTATCAGCTCACAAGAGAAACCCAAACCTCCAGGATCTCCTAGTCAGTGCACGACTCCCACCATTGGTTCGCAACCCGCCCCGTTCCAACAGACAACAAACAGCCGTCACCAATCACAAAGGGACACGCTTTCTAACACAACATGTCCACATGTTAACTTATCCACAGAAAACTGTGTCTATTTTCTTTACTGTAGGGTCTGCAGCAAACAATATGTGGAAGAAAGGGGAGGCCCCCTATGAGCCAGACTACATGCCCATAGACACAACATCCCCAGAGGACGCAAAACGGACACTCTCTTGGTCAGACACTTCCAACACCACGGCCTGAAGAACCAGGGAGTCAGGGGATTGGAGAGCAGGAGAGGATAGACCACAGGAAAATAATCATGTGCACATTCCTGCTAAGGGCATAAAAGGAGGCGGGGGAGCTAATTTCTGCTGGGTTAAGTTCTCCTACCCTAACCAGCCAGTGCCCCCCCTGCTGTTGTTGCGTTACTTCGGTCACAAATCTCGGAACTTCCCAGCAGCGGTACGCCACAATAATCAGTAACCTGCCCCTAGATTTGTCTACTCAGGAACTAGAAGGTCCAAACAGGTCAGCCAGCAACCAGCTGACCCGGAGTTTTGGCAGCTGGTGCAAAAGATGCATTCAGTCATCAAAATAGTCCACCACCTCCAAAATGTTGCCCCAAAGCCAGGCAAACCAGAACCACGTATGATCTCGAGGATGATGGACGTTCTTTCCTTAATGATTAAGCCAGCATCCCCCACGGCACACACCGTAGATCTCATCAGGGGAAATGCTAACAATTGGGGATACAACACTTTGCTGATCTTTGAGGACTACTATAAATTACAAGACAGAACTTGACAAGGTTTTGGAAGACCTTTCTGAGTGAATGGTCCATGATTGGGCACCAGCCTTCCAGGTGGCTACTAGGTGGGCAAGGAGAAATTTGCCCCATGTTGCCCAGGATGTCACAGAGCACACAGAGGCAATCATTGCATCCAGGGGAGACACACAGGGACATAGACATCCAACAAAAGTCACCAGTCGCACAGGACAGACACTTCAGAAAAAACTCCACAACGTATACGTAACACACAACAGGAGATACATGCACCAGAAAACATTGTCAAAAAATTCACTATTAGCCTATGCAAACATATTTATGGTCAACTGGGAAGAAGAAATTTTTGCAAAATGCCAAAAGAAACCCATTCATTATTTGGGGGAATTTGGACCGGGTCAAAAGAGGAATTTGTAGGTATTTTGAACTCCCATGATCCTTGGATTAAGCTGAAGTATGAAATTAATCAAGACACAATTGATTTTCTAGACACAACTGTTTATGAAGGACCAGGATTTGAACATAACCAAAAATTAGCCACAAAGTACATAAAAAAAAACAAAAAACAGATACTCATGCTTTGTTATTTAAAACAAGTCATCATCCCAAACATACCTTTAGAGGTATGGTGAAGTCACAATTACTAAGATTTCATCAGATTTGCACCCGGGAAGAAGATTTCATGGAAGTCCTACTTAATGCATCACGGTAGAGAGGATATTCAAGATCCTTGTTGATACACTGTCTGAAAACATTTCATGTTTGGAAGGACAGAGACAAGAAGAACCCTGACTCCTAATGATGACAGTAAAGATAGGGTGGCAGAAATATACACCCATTTTGGTGCACACGGCAGGTCAAATTTAACAATAGCAGGCTTAGAAACGAGAGTGGGTTGATCAGACACACAGAGACTGGCAGCAGAAAGACATTGGATCAACAGACTGAAAACTCTGTTGCCCTGTGGTCTAAATGAAGACTGATAGGGACAGCCATGCCCAAAGGATTTAATTTTGTCTAGGGACTTTGTTCTTTAATCAAGTCCCCTTGGCAAAACCAATTTTTGGTTGGAAACAGCAGTTTTGCCTGGGGCTTGATCAGGAAAACAGCTTTTTTTAGAGGTCCTGCTGTAAAGGACCATTTTGCCTAAAGATGCAGCTCTACCTGGAGGGAGCTTGGTCAAGAGATGGTAGGTTTGCCTTGAGGGCGGTCTGTCAACAGGTGGCATATGCAGGGGGTTTAAACTATTTATAGGCCATGCGCCCGTGCCTTTGTCTTTGGCCAAAAGGTCCAGGATTTTTTAAACATGTTACGAACCTGGCTCAAAGGCTCGCAAACAAAAGGAGAAGAGTCCACACGCCAGTGTAATGCAGCACAACATTTATTCAACTAAACATAACAACCTACAGTGTGTGAATGTAAGTATCAGTAGTGTAGAGCAAATGTGTGTGTGTGAGTGTTAAATTAAAGGAACAAACTCAAAACAAACTGAAATGACCATAGCTGCCAGATCAAAGAGAAACAGCCTTTAAGATGGCCGCCCTATTTATATCCTCTTAGCTCCACCTTCTCAAGGTGCAGCCAACCAGCTGACGGCCTGGAGGATGCTGGAAGGCTACAGAGAGGTAAAACATACATAAGGGTTAGAGCAAGGCCGTCACAAACTTGTCTTTTGAAACCTAACCCTAACCCATCTTATTCAGACGATGATGCGCTGCGTATCTGCTCTGTCCAAGCTCCGGCAGTTCGGAGCCCTCGAGCACCAATACGCAGCACTTCTATATCTGGCGGATACCGGAGCACGATGCAGCAATTCAGCTGAATTTAGCACCGAGCAGACAGGAAGTCAAGCACCAAAACAACATTATGACATCCGATCACGTACTGCACCGTGGCGGAATCAAAACGCAACTGGTGGGGGTTGCCGGACGGTGGAGCAAAGCTGGATCGGAGCCGTAAAGCAGTGGACACGTATCTGATGGAATCGTGGGGTTAGAGTCTCCCATCAACGCTCTCAGCACCTTCCTTTATACTTACATAGGAACACACACAAACACATTGGCCCTAACTTATCAATCTTGCGTGAAAACGGGTGCAGATCCGAGTGCAGAATTGGCCGTACGACAGGACATACGTGTGATTTATGAAACATTCGTATCTGATCAATCCCATTGTACGAATGATCGGGTCTTGATAAATGCGGCGGCTGAATTCGATCATCATTAACATGTTACACCCTTAAATATTCCTGGTTCGGAGGCCTCGCCCACTGAGGTCAAACATTGAGAGAAGAAACACTTGGCAAGAAGAGAAACTTTTCCGAGATGGAGATCGGCATCCTGACATCGGAGGTGGAGCAAAACAAAGACGTGCTTTTTGGCAGTCTGAAGAATGGAAATAAAGGAGCTCATAAAAACGCTGTGTGGAAGAGGATAACGGAGGCTGTCAACAGCATTGCAGTAGAGCAGGGGTTCTCAACCTTTTGCAGACTGGGCCCCCCCAAAAAGCTGGTTCATTGCAGTTGGGCATTTTTTTGCTGCACCGGAGACATGGCGATCATCAGTGTGATATTGACTGACAGAAAGCAAGAACAATACGTGAACAAGGCTAAGAAGAAAAATGTGCAGTGTCACCATCACAACAGAGGTCCTGGAGAGACAAATAGAAATATGCAGTTTATTGGCCTGAGAAGTTCTAAAAAAAGCCTTAATAAAATGTTTAAATGACTAAATGTTGTCCATTGTCTGTGTTTAGTATGCCTTCAGCCAATTTCACCTAGAATACTTCACATTACTGATTAAATACTGCAGAGCATTTGCAAGAGTTTAAGGTATACTTTACGTTTTAAAAGCGATGAATGAGGTCCTATCTCCTCCGTAAAGCCCCCAGTGGAGGCTGTGCTCGCCACGGTTACATGGGCATTGGCTCATCTGGCTGCACCGGCACATCGAAAGGCACTCCTCCATTCACTAATGCAATGTTGTGCAAATCTGAACAGGCCAAAATAATATCGCACACTTTCTCTGGGGTATACATCAGCGTTCCCCCTGCTGGTCCGAGACGGAGCCACCTGCCCTTCAGCAACCAAAAGCAGCTCCACTGTGACCCGTGTGCGTACTATTCAATCTGCGTTTCTTCTCTGTAGCAGGGTTTGCCAGCAGGGTTATTAGGTTTTCCGTTACAAAAAAGTGGTATCAGTAAAAACGTGGGTTTTTTTTAAAATTAAATTTTTTGTGCTGCACCGCAAATCCACAGACTAAGATTTGCGTACACGAGCTCAGACCTGACGTGAGATCTGATCGTAGTTTCCGCTCACGTCCAGATTGATAAACGCCAAAGCTTGCGTGGAAATGTTCGCACGCACGATTTTCTGCCGTACGTTCGTTTGATAAATGAGGGCCATTATATCTACGTTGACGGAGGCTTGCTCTTCCCTACTGCCTGTGCAAACGAACGTCCAAAGTTAACCTAACAACATTTGTCCTTCTATCTAAAATCGGGGTCGGGGATAGGATTACTGAATTTTTTTCAGAAATTCTACGGATTTTTTTCCCACTCAGTAAACTGAAAAAAATAATCAAATAAAAAATAAATCATTGCATTCAGTTTTACACACACACAAAAAGTTCCTCCTGTTTTTTTTTCTTCACTCATGTGTAAAAAAAAATGTTTACTTGTTCAAAATAGATTAAAATTCTACTCATTTTTTTCCAGAAATTCTGCTGAATCTCGACATTTCAGCTTTATTCACAAAATTGTATTTTGACTTTCTATATTCTCGACATTTGACTTTTCTCTTGAAGTGCATAATGGAAAAAAACGTACTCCTCTCATTTTGTTCTTCATCGCTGGTCCTAATACTCCAATACTACAGACCAGACAAAAAAACAAACACCTTGCTCTTATTTTACAACTGAGCTCTGTAAATCTGCAAATATTTTCTTTGACTAGTTGTCAATTTATTAAATGTAAAAATTGGTGAAAAAATGCCCATCGCAGCTTCCCAGAGACCCGTGTGACGTTTCCAATTGGACCTGGTTAGTCTTTTTTAGCACTGCATGACGACGTGACCTATAAACTGCGATGAATCCATTTTTGTAATCCGACTACACAAAAACCAAATGTTCCTTCAGCTTCTTAGATTTCTGTTATCACAGTGTACCATCAAACATATCGAGTTCCAACTTTCGCTGCCAGCAGACTGAAGTATTTCAGATAAACTCAACCTGGTGTACGAACCAGTTTTTTGAATGACAGCCTTTAAGGAAGCCTTCATCTCATGTTGTGGAACATCTTTGATGTCTGAAAGGTACAAACTTGGTCGACGTGACTGACATACCAGTCATGCATCGAAACTAGAACACGATGTCAGCGGAAAATTTTCAAACTGTCTCTGTTTCCCAAGAAACCTCCTCTTGTGTTCTGCAACATCTATTTTCATCAACTTGTCATAATTTGTTTTGTTTGTACTGTGTTGTAGATTAAACTTTTATTTTCCTTCATGGTGTAGAGGAGGGTCACGTGGTTCGTGTAGCACTTGGTGAGGCATTGGTGAGTTTTCTCACGCGAATCGTGGGTCTAAGGAAATACGGTGTTGTTGTGATTATTGACTATTTAATAAAACTGACTTGACTTGATCTTGACTACTACAACAGTAAAAGCAGTGATAGGCAATCTCGATGTACTTTGATTCGATTTTGATGTGGCTGATTCGATTCAGAATCAATTTTCGATTGCTGATTAAAAAAACGTATAATTGAATAGATGGAAACGGGCGGAATATTCAGTTTTTTGCTCTAGTTTTATCTTTTCAAGACGTTACGATGTAATGTAAAGACTGCAGTAACAACTGCTTCATGTTCATCTTGCAGAGACAACATCCAGTCATTGAACAACAGAAGCGCTTGCCTTGTCTGAGAATGAATTTCAACGTATACGTGCAGTATATTGTCCGGGTGCTGCACTGCCCTCGTAGTTCAGTTCCGTCTTTTGCGTTCTGTCAACGTAACGCAGCACAATTTAACATTAGTTTTTTTTTTTACATTCGTGCATAGATTCTGAATTGTGAACTGAATTTTTTACCAGTAGGCAGTATGCAGGTAAGCAGTGCATCATTCTCTGCATCACTTTCCACGGCGTAAATGAAGCAATACGAGTTGGGCAAAGGTCAAAAGGAGCTCAGCGTCACAACTAAACCACATCTGCTCTGGTTTCTGGTGAATGGTGACACACATTGCAGCTTAAAGAATAGAAATGTAGCACAGCCAGCGATGTGAATGCTCCAAATGTGGAGCATGATCGTGACGTGCCTTTTTGTTCGCGGCCTGTCATCACAGGCTGCGTCGGTAGATTGTGGGTGATGATGTTAATGGAGCTCCTGCAGTTGTGATCGCTGGTCGTAATCTGCGGAGAATATTTAATGATGCGGATTTATAACTGCGAGGGAGTTAATGGAGTTTACATGAGGACAGATGCATTAAAAAAATGAAGCGGTACATCTGCTTATATACAGTGAAGGTCTGCTTTCCCGTATTTCCCACAGCTCTGACTTTACTTTTTGTCTCTGGTCCTTTAAGAAAAGCAATTCTCCCTCTTATAGGTCAGATGATCGGACTGTAATGTAGCCACACCGGTTTCCAGAGCTATAAAGGATGAGGTTTAAAGATAAGGCAACGGGTTCAGACGGCTTATCTTAGAAAACCCTGATAGAGGGAGCAGAGGCTCTGGCATTGCACTGCACTCTGTTAATAGTTAACAGATATATCTGCAGCATTGATGAGCAGCTCTCAGAAAGAGATCTCAGGGAAGTCACTTTCTGACCAAAGTCCACCAATCCTTCAATCAACGCTCTGCGAAGTGACCTCGCCGAAATCATGGGCGTGTATTTTATAACTAATTTCAAAATACAGGCTGATTCTTATCTCGTTTCAACTGTCAGTTACAGTTCCAGTGGGAAGAATCATGCTTTGTTTCTGTGAAGTGGGTTTGAACTAGTTTCTCATGTCTCTGTCAGTGAAATCTAAATAATCTCCCCCTCCTTCTCCATCACCTCGCCTTTATGTCGGCCATTCAATGATACCAATTCCATTGTCGATCCTCTGATCTGGTCTTGGGAAACTGATGTGTTCCAGGAAGCACGTTCACCGAGTTATCTTGATTCACACGATGAGTCACGAAACGAGAACCACCTAAACTTTGGAACACGTTCTGGGTTTCTCTCATCAGAGATAACTCTGGAAACATGCTACCAGGAACAGAGCCAGGTAACCTTTATGTAAAGACTTTAGCATCGACTGAAGGCAATTACATCTGTCCAAAAATACTTTTAAGGCAGACTCAGACACATTCCGTCTCAGTGTCCAACATGTGGTCACAGAGGGAAGCCTCCAGGTGTGCAGCTGAGACAAACAGTGATCAGTCACAGTTTAAACTGTCTCCACATTTAGAGGATTTCTCAAACGGAGTAAGACGACTTCAGCAGCTGGTCACATGCGTCTGAGTGCATTGCACCTTGTGGCTGCCCTGCAGAAGTGTGCACACAGTAAATACGCAGACTGTTAATCAATAATCGAGGCCGTTATCCTGACTAAGCGACTCTTGCCGGAGCCATATGTGGTGTCTGGTAGATATGAAGACATACGGTCTATCTTGATTGCAATCACTTTAACGGGTGATTGAGGTGACTGAAGTTCCTTGAACTTGAGTAGACGGGTCAAACGCTTCGTGCAACAGGTCTTACAAGAGAATTTTTTTTTTTTAAGAGGTTGAGATAAGTGGAATAAATGACCCATGAGGGTAGTTAGTTACTCTTGGGAAGTTACTCATGAAGGCAGTAAAGGTGTTTTAAGGCTCTCTTGGACAGAGTGCATGATTATTTTGGTCATGGGGGGTTTTGAAAACTTTCTGTAATAAACTAAAATCCAAAATCAAGAATCTTATCAGACTCTGATCTTATCAGGATGCCGGAGCAAAATCTGAACTGCTTTGCGTCAGTTTACGGGTCATTGACCGCTGCTTTAAAGGAGCTGTATGTAAGATTTTTATCACCGGAACATGTGACATAACAGATGCTGTTCTTGTTCACGTTATGTCAGAGATGTCTAGCGTTTGCTTTTTTTCAGGCAGAAAAGCGCTGGCTGAGCGCTCCGGAGAACTGAGACAAAGCGCATTCGCCTCTCGTCTCTGTGACAACAGTCCATCTTTTGCACGCAGCGGCTCTGAGCGCTTTTCAGAAATGCGCCAATGACATCATCGTCATGACCTTTTCTGTTTCCTGGCCCAGGCACTATCACTTACTGTTCCTATTTTTTTTTGGTCTCTTATGGATCACGTCATTTACCCACATCCTCTTCACTCCGATGTCCTGGTGTCAAATCAAAACAAGCAACAAACATCAAGATATTTTTTGTCATGGAGACAAGAACGCATTTTTTTTTTTGCCCTTAGCACACAAAGGCTTCATCTCAGAAGTCCTGATGTGAGAAGTGCTTTTCTGCCCCGAAAAAACGCTGTGGACACAAGAAATGCCAAGGCATAGCAGCCAGAGGTCAGCAGGAGAAAATGACCATAAAAACCATCCAGTTTCACCAAAATCTGGGAATAATGTTATAAAGTTGTAGGTGTATAGTTTTAATAATATGGCAACATTGTACTTCCTGTTTACATCCTCCAAAGGCCAACATTCTGGGAACTGTGCTTCAAAAACTAAAGTTAAAGAACACAGATTCTTATTCTGAGTGACATCATCATTCAATAACACACTATTTTTGTGCCAGAAGAGTTAATATATATCTGCATACATTTTTCCTACGTGCTCTTCTGATTCAAAGTGGGCGTGGCTCAGTAGGAAAAAGATGATGTCACATCCAATCAGGGGATTACCAATCAGGATTTCGCATCATTTGAATCGGAATGTGATTACATTTATTGGTTACTGTTAATCAAATCTGATCGAACCACGCCCACATAATCCTAATAGAGCTGATTAGCTGACTTCTCTTTACAAGCGTAAACTCTCATAATATATCTCAAAATGTTATTTCCTTTAATTGTTGCTCATTGGGTCATGAATATTTAATGTTATAGAGAAATACTTAAGATTTAAAGCTCAGATTTCAGGAGCTTTAAATCCCCAAAAGGTTCCAGACTAAGTGGAATCTATAATGCCGTCTCCGCACTACGTTCAAAGATAATGCTCGGAGCGATTATCTAATTGCTTATGTGTAATATGGGTCTGTTAATAATTAACGAGGCAGGGGCCGTACAGCTGCAATGACATCAGCTCTGGTTAGTGCTGCTGTTTGAGAGCCGGCCAGACCATAAACTCTGGTTCCATTATGGCTTCATTTATTAATTTCCCAACAAGTCCGTCAGGTCACAACACACAAATTGCAAACACAACAGAATCTGCGCCGCCTCACAAACAAAGACGTTACATTTGACTCGACAGTGAAAAATTAACGACTGTCGAGGACAATGGTATTTTTTATTAGCCTGTGGTTTTCCCTGATCACTTGTTAGAGCTTGTTCACCCTTCAAAGCTGCACCCAAGGCTATAAAGACTGAATTACTTTCAATCCTTGGCTTGTTGATCTTCCCTTTAGGGTAAGTGTCAGAAGTAGACCAATTGTAAAATGCAGCGTCTGTAATTTCAGGTATGACATGATCTCAACAACAACTGAACAGAAGTGACACGATGTAACAGATGCTACGCTTTTACAGGTGTTTGTGATAATAACTGGTAATAAATATCTTTGAGTTGATGATGGCTATGGATGAAAAGATCAGGAAATGTGTTACAGTTCATCCTGGGGGGAACATGAATATGTGTATTAAAATTCATGGAAATCCATCGAGACATTTTCACTCACTCAAGTCATAGTTAACTATGAATATCTGGACCAACATTTGCGCCAAAGTTGTTGTTGAAAAATCTGTTTGAGATTACTGGAGGCTCTCAATGAAAAAAAAAGTATCTTCTGGGGACATTGAAAAATTTGAATGAAATTATGCATAGCAAGAAATTCATCCAAAAGATGAGACATTACCCCCAAAAACTCAAATGTCGACATAGCGTTGGTGAAAAAAGGGAAGTCAAAGGATCACCGAAGTCATGAGGAAGCATCTTCTTGGGATCATGAATGTGACAAATAGGCGGAGTGGACGAAAAAGTTAATATGCTGGTGGTACGAGAGGAAATTTTAGGGCAACACTACAAAATTTCATGTCAATCCATCAAACAAAAAAACCCTGCTAGTGGTGCTGGTGGAATCATCAAAGTCTGTGAGAACCATGAATACCTTGACCAAAGTTGTTGTTAAAATAATTGTATTACAATTGACATACTGGAGCCTCTAAATGAAAAATCAGAGGATTACCTACCAAGGTTTAGGATAAAGATCTTCTGGGGAAATTGATAATTTGAATGAAATTATACACCGAAAGGAAATCTATTCAAAAGATGAGGTATTCCCATAAAGAACTAAAATGTAAAGATAGTAGTGGTGAAAACAAGGGAAGTCAGAGAATCACCCAAGTCCAGAGGATACAGCCTCTGGGGATCATGAATGTGTCAAATTTTGTGCCAATTTATGGAGTAGATGTTGAGATATTTTACTGGATAGGCGGACTGGATGAAAACGATAACATGTTGGTGGTGCAAGAGGAAATTTCAGGTCATCTCTACCAAATGTAATGCTAATCCACCAAAAAAGAAAAAATGGCAATCTGCTGGTGGCGCTGGTGGAGTCAGTGAGAACCATGAATGAAGGACCATGGTCATTATCATCTGGGGACATTGAAAATATGTATGAAATTATATACACCAAGAAATTCATTCAAAAGATGAGGTGTTCCCATAAAAAATGAATATGTCGACATAGCTGGTGGTGAAAAAAAGGAAAGTCAGAGAATCAGCAAAGTCCAGAGGATACCGCCCCCAGGGATCATGAATATCATTGACAAATTTGTGCCAGTTCATGGGAAGATGTCTGAAAAGAAAAGCGTCTCAGTTGATCTCAATATGCTTCCTGCGCCTACAGAATGATGAATTTGCTCTCATGACCCACAAGACCAGATTTGAGCTCTGAGGCTTCCACCTCATGACGTGTTGACTCGAGTCACCACGACACAGTGATGACTCGTAACCTTGTTTAACTGTCACAGATAAACTGACCCGGTGGTGAACGAGCAATGCCATTTTTTCTCCTTCGTAACAGTGCAAGCAACAAACTACTCCTTGGAGGCCGTCGTCAAGAGAACTGTGGTTTCAGCAGTTTCACAGAGGAAATGTGAACACAGAGGATGCTACCAAACACTGAATGCTTGTCAGTTGACTATTAGTTACCATTTTTCTTTCCTTTATGCTTCTTCCTGCAAATCATGTTCGGATTTGTAACTTCATTCTTTTGTCATTTGCTCTTTTATTCTGCATGAAAATTGATTCTTCACACCGTCAGACCAACATAATCTTCCCATTATCACCATCAGCCTCCACTGACCCATTGGTTTGAAACCATTTCAAGGTTCTTTCGAGTCATTTTGTGTTTTTATTTCACAAAAGTCAATTTCCAACAGTTTAAAAAAACAAATCCAATCTGGCTTCAATTACTTTTATAGTCCTAAAACTGCACTTACAACTGATTTACTGCCTTATTTTGCCATTTTTTCTGGATAAAATGTAATTTAATTTGTTTAATTGAATTGTTAAGGTGTAACAGGTTGTATAACTCTTTTAGTCATGAGGCCACCAAACAGTTGAATGCTGAAAATAATCCAGATGATGATTAGTTCTCCCATTCGCAAGGGAAACTCCACCAATTTGACCAATTTAAATGTCTTAAATGAATCCAACAGTGTAATGAGTGAAATGACCCTATGTTACCCACAATGCAACATTTTTAAAACTATATTTTAACTAATTTTGGTTTTATATTCTGTGTACACTTTATTTTACTGTTTTCACCGTTATTATTATAATTATCGCAAGAATATTGTATTAATTATTTGATAGTTGTTTGAAATCGTTTGATAATTGCTTTTATTGGGTTCCGATTAATATTTATTGTTCCTGATATGCAGCAATTGCATCCATTCGTCTACTGTACACATCCAGGCCATCAGCTCTATCAGAGACACATCAGAGATCAGTGCCCACATAACAAAGCTGGTTTGGCACAGTGACGGTCCACACAGCTACGTACGCTCGGCCCACATTCTGTAATGAATTACGGTCCAGACCTGGCAGCCAGAACTCAGTGCCCATGACATATGCATGCCTGGGTTCTGGTCCAGAATAGGGTCCGCTGTAGTCAGACAGTTGGCTACCAGATCTGGACCACCTGTGGAGCATAATTCATTGCTGAATGTTTCCCAAGGTCTAGCTTGTCAGCGGGCCTGACCAAAAATTGCTATCTGGGTGGTTACACCAGGGCTGCAACTAATGATTATCTTTACTATCCACTCATGAGCAGATTATTTTCAACCCAGAGCCCAAAGTGATGTCTGCAAATTGCTTCTTTGAACAGTCCAAACCTAAAGACTCCTCATTTACTGTCAGAGATGACAAAGAAAAGCAGCAAATCGTCACATTTCAGAAGCTGGAACCAGCAAAACTGACTGAAATTATTGATCAAAGTAGCTGGCAATTAACCACTAATTGATTTATCAAGTAAAGATTGCAATGCTTTCTTGATTTCTTTAGTAAGTAAAGTTGAACATCACTGCGCAGAATACTACTATAAAAAGTACCTTAAGGAATAATTTACCAAAGTGGGTCAGGAGCTCCAGGGAAGCCGGTGAGAATGCAGTGAAAATGTACTGGCAGATAAAAACCTGTCACCACCGGACAGCCCCTCTAAAACTGCTCTGCACTTATCAAAAACGGACACCTCGCTGGAATGACAGCTGATCAAATCTATGTTTAGCTATCACAACACAGATGGGGATTTAAAAACATTTCAAATGTCAAAGGCCACTGAGGAGCTGACCTCTGGGTTTGAATGCCCGGGGATTCATTGTGATGCTAATCCTGTTTTATCCAGTCGGACCCTAAAATAAACCGAGCGCTCTGAAGAATGAGCCGTAATCCCCGTCAGCGAGCCCGTGTGCTCCTGTTCTGAGCCGGGATGTTATGTCACGGAGCTGCAGAGCTAAAACCATCATCAAATGAGAGCGAATGATTGAATACGAGCAGGTACAACAGACATCGTAACGGGATTGTCAGAGTAGATTTGAAATGTTTTTTTACAGCATGCAAACAAACAAATACGTGCCTGTTGTGTGGTGACAGAAACACAGCGACTGATGGAGGTAGAAGCAACGTCTTTCTTAAATGTGATTTAAAGGAATAATTTAACATTTTGGGAAAACAGCTTATCTGCTTTCTTGCAGAGAATTAGATGAGAAGATTGATACCCTATAGCTTATATGGTTAGCTTAGCATAGCCAGAGTCGAAACAAAGGGAAACAGCTAATCTAAAACTAAACAAGTGATGAAAGCTAAATGATTAACACTAGATATCTTGTTTTTTTGACATGTGATCAAACTTAAGTGTAAAAAAGACCAACGACTAAAAGACAAATTGTAGTTTTTGTCATTTTTACACATTTCGGTTTTTGTAGAAAATAAACAAACAAGGTAAAACATGATGCTAGGTTAAAAGTGACCATATAGTTTGCCTGTGAAAGCAGCTTATTATGACCTCGATTACTCTATAGTAATGATGGCAGCAAAGGAGGAAGTCGGATGAAGAAGTATGGTTATTCTTAGCCAAACCACAACGGTTTCCTGAACATAAAGTCTTTTTCTTGCCTAAACCAAACCCAACGTGAGAGTATGACAAAGATCCGTTATGTGTTGTTGTTGCTGCAATAGTCATGTTGTTTTGGGAAGATTAACATGTTCTTTTGAGAGCTTTGAGGGTTCTGGTAGTAGCCAGCTGTTCCCCCATTATCAATCTTTATGCTAAGCTAACTAGCTGCCGACTGCAGCTTTACATATACCATACAGACAAGAGATGGATGTTGATCTGTTCATCTGACCTTCATCAACAAAGCAAATATTGTTTTGTTTTTTGTTTTTTTTTGAGTTTCCCAGAACACATGTTTATCAATTTATGCTAAGCTAGCTTGCCACTGGGACAGACTTGAGAGCCGTCTAATTTTTCTCATCCAACTCTTGGCAACAAAGAAAATAAGTACATTTCTCTTTAATCAAAAAAAAATAATAAAAAATAAAACACGTGCTGGAGAGTTCAAAGGTTAAGATATTTAGTCTGAAAAATTGGACCCCATCCAAGCAAAGCGCCTTAATGTCTATTTGAAAACCCAATAAAGCGAAGTACATGTTGTTTAAGTTATAAAACAAGCCTTTCAATCAGGATTACCCCTCCTACAGCAATTAAATGTACATACATGGCATTTACTATACATTCTTGAACGTATACATGCTGATGGAATTTGGTAGAAGGAGCTTTCAACCCAAAACTCCCCGAGTCCAGATGGCAACTTGATGAGGTAAAAGAAATTGGGGTTGTGATCTCTGTAGTATGCAGGACCGTGATGAAGCAGCTTGAGCTCGTCATATGTGAGATTCAACATGCATGCTCTAAACACCGCCACAATCCTCTTAGGCTCAGGTCCAACTTGACATACATGTGCAGCGATCTAATGAAATGTTTTTTTTTTGTTTTTTTTCTTACTTAATGCCCTCAATGTAAAGCAAAGGAGTACTGGCCGTGCACTGCAATGTGAGGATTACAAGATCTCTTCATTTGGGCTAAAAGGAAGAAGAGCGGCCGCACTCAGAACAAAAGAGATCAAAACTAGCATGCAGCGGAATAATTCAGTTTAATGTCGCTGTCAGCTCGTCATTCTCGGCTTTTCATCAGAGGTCAGACATCTGGCCTCTGGGCTTTCATGTAATTGCTCTGCTTTTCAGAAATGGACAATAGCATAAAATCTATACATTTGATCCAATCCTCAGTGATTAACTAAATGAGCTCTGTTGTTAATCTATGAAATAGGGAACCATTAGAGGAGATCACTCACCATCTTGATAGGTTATAAACCCCTGATGCATGTTGGTCCACACACAGAAGGTCACTGACACTCAGCGTATTACACGCTTTAAAATTTGACGACACGTCAGATGGATGCAACCATTGTTGAAGCCTGCAGATGTCAGGAAATGATCGCAGTGATTTATGATCATAAGTGGAAGACTTTATACAATCCTTAGTGTCGTGTATGTGATGCTACAGTATCATTACAAGCTGTTTTACGGGAAATACGATAATTTTTATGACTTAACCACTTTCGATGAATGAGGTGCCGTTACTATTAACGATTAAAAATTACAACTTGAGTCAAAACAGTTACAATTATTTGTCTCTCTCTCTCTTTAAATAAAAGTTTACGAGGACGAATCCTAATGGTTCTAATGATTTCTCGACCTTTCTAAAGTGCCACCACGATGATGACATTTGTGGTTTTAAGTGAAATACTTAAATAAATATCAGATGGGTTGCCATTAATTTTGATACAGGCATTAAAAATCTTATTTACAGTTAAGAAGTTGTAAAATGCCCTTGAAAATAAAAAAGGATTAATCTGCATTAAAATCAACTGACAAATCAATTAGCAACGTAGAGTATGTTAATGTCTCCCTCAGTAAAAATGCACTATTCATTAAAATTTCAATTTCTCCAAAGATGAAATATCTTACAACAAAATTCTCATTAAACTCTGCCATTAGCCAATTTTAGCATGCTAACACGCTAAGCTAATACAGGACAGTTAACACTGTTAGCATTATACCTGTTAAACATTAGCGCCACCAAACATAGCATGAATATATTAGCATGCCAAACATTAGCAATGCTATGCTTGAGTACAGCCTAGCTAGCATGGCTGCAGACTGTAAACTAATACCACTTTTCCACCAAAATTTGAGAGTCTACAAACGCAACCCGCTGAAAATCACGTATTTACCTCATTCCCACAAGCCGGCTGTGATTTATAGGTAAGGCGTTACGTTTTACGTCACTGACGTCACGTCCACGTCACGAATGCGCCGGAAACAGCTGTAACAGAAGAGAAAACAACAAAAAGAAGCGTGGATACATTCTTTTGGCTGGTTTCACTGTCATTATTTGAGCCAGTCTATCCAATAAGATTTATAAAATCTAGAAGAGCCGCACAAGCAAATGATTGTATCCTCATTAAAGTTAGCCGGGCGTTAAACAGGAAGTTAGCCGGCTCGCTTGGCGGAAGTCTGTAGTGCGCGCGCTCTACGGGCCGCAAAATGCGGAAGCCCGGCCGGAAATCGAGCGGTTTTTGTGGCTTCATGCGCCACTAGGAAGCTTTCAAGATTGAAGGTGCAAGATTAAAATTGTATTTATCACAAGAATTAACTCGTCTATGCGTCCATGGTTCACCCCCATCGGTTGTCAGTTGTCAAAACAAGATGGTAAACACACAAAAGATTATACCTGCTAAACATTAGTACCAACAAAAGCTAATTAGCCTAGCACTGGCATTACACTTGTGTTAGCATGCTTGCATAAGCAACACTGTGCTTCTAGTAGAGCCTAGCTAGCAAAGCTGTAGATTAAAAACTATGATGATAAAAAAATGGTAAATATTATAGCTGCTAAACGTCAGCAGCACAAAACAATCATCTGACACAAGCATTGTCATTGTACATATATGTTTGCATGCAAATATTGCCAAAACTAGCTTTGAGTGAGCCTCACTGTGCCTGAGTACAGCCTCACAGAGCCACTTTAGCCTGAAGACTTGTTTAAATGTAATTTATCTACTCTGGAAAGTCTGGAAAGTCCTTTCTGCTGTAACCTGCTGTACACGCTTCACTTCTTATAGGGTAAATGCAATAAGGTGAGGCTCCAGTTCAACAAGGACCTGCCTGAATACATGTGAACCCAAATTAGCCTGCAGTTCTCAGAACTGTCATGGTGTTGCGACACATGCTGATACTCTCACTATTTGTTCAGTATTATATCATTGTTTGCTCAAAGAGCTGCCTCGCATTTACACAGCCAGCTCTCTCCTGCTGATGCAAGACGAGTCTGCCATCTCACAGTTTCTGTTCAGTTTAATTCACTTTTTATTATTAGATGATGTTCTGTGTGTTATTCCTACATGATGAGGTGCTGCTTCTCCAACATGTTACCATGCAGAAAAGGGGGTATTGTATGTAAGCTTATTTCCCCCTAGTTCTATAAAAAGAAATTGATGAAAACTTGATTAAAAAAAACAATATATGTATATTTCCATTGTATCCTTATGGAGATAAAAAGTCAAATTATGATTAAAAAAATAGAAATTATGAGATTTGAAGTAAAAGCTATGAGATTTAAAAGTCATTATGTGTTAGAAAGTCAAAATTATGGGATAAAAACTTACAATTTAGAGACAAAAAGTCAGAATGATCAGAAGATACGTCCAAATTACGAGATAGACAATCATACTTCCAACATAGAGGAAAGTATGAGGGAAAAGTAAAAATAATGGCTTATGGGGAATTTCATTTAAATCGAGCTAAAGTTTCATCAATGTTTTTCTCTTTAACTGTCAGAGATGGACTTCCATAGTTTAAATTGTGCTCTGAAAGCTACATGGAGATCGTATAGAGCTTTTTTTTTTCTTCATGAGGTCGAATAAGAGCTGAAATAAAAATGTGATTTCTGTCTGTTGAGCAAAGGTGACTCTGTTGCCTAAGAAAACCTGTTTGCATTAGTCACGCCATGCAGCCGCGCTGAAACACGCCGTACCGCCATTAATCATGTTTTTCAAGGAAACTTTTTCCCAAGAGTCTGTGCTATATTTGAATTGGCTCCGCTCTCGGTGCAGAGTCCCTGGCACTGTGTGAACACGTATCTAAATCATCTGCCACGACCCTGTCAGTGCGCTCAGCACTACTTTCCACTCCACCATCAGACATATGTAACTGAAAAATAGGTAATTTCACGCGCCGTCTCATTATTGTACATGCAGAGCGACCTCCTCATACATGTGTTGTAAATTGACGATGAAGGTACATACTTTAATTTTGTGTTTTTTGTTTTTTTTACATTTTAGCCTGCAGATAGGATTTCATTTGCATTTTTCATCCCTAAAAAAAATATGGAGGCAGATGTGAATTCTGGAGTGCTAAAGGAAAGTATGGAGCTCAGCCCTGAAGTTTGACTCCACAGCACAGAGACACTGCACACAACAAGAGCTGAAACAAAAGCACACTCTACCAACCATTGTTAGACATTGATTAATGCTGTGTGTACACTATAATGTGCTGCATTCAGGCAGCAGCACAGCAGGAGTAGAGGCCTGCCTGGTTCAGTGAAACTTACTGTAGGGCCAGTTGTCAGCGTAATGGATCAAATTGATACAGATCATTAATATTAACCAATATTCAGATTTATAATCCAATTGCGTCATGTGGTTATACAACACTCTAGAGATAATAAGTTACGTTTGACCATTATTCCCACATACCGCAATTCTTTAGAGACATATTAAGACTAGAGACTGCAGAGGGGTCGTAGATGACAAGGGGGCAAATATGAAATAAAACTAAATTAGATTAGTATACTTTATGTGGGGAAAATAAGCAAACAAGAGTTTGCTGATGCTATCGTTGAATTTCCCTTCAGCTGGAATTCTTTTTATTAGTTGCTTTTTTTTCCCTCTTTCAATGTTAATGATTAATACAAACTGGGGGGCGGAGAGCTTGAACTTTATTCAGCTTCTGAAGGGTTCATGACAGGAAAAACTTTTGAGAAGCAAACTGAACTACGGAGTAAAGCAAAATTGCTCGTAGTTTTAGAGTACAGATAACCTTTGTCAACAAAGACAGGAGTAGTGATTGAACCTCTTTACTCGAATAAATGTAATAGAGTAGAGGCTCTGGAATGTTCTGTGCAAAGCTAACTGAAGGGCACTATTAAACTTTTTTTAAAACATTTGTTTATTGATTTTTCAGTGACAATTCGAGAGTCAAAACAGTGTCAAGTATAACAAGACGAAAAATTAAAATAAAATGAAATCAGATAAGGAGTAACTAATAGTAAAACAAAAAATACAAAAAAAGGGCACTTTTAAACTTAAAGCATCAGTAGGATTTGTCCCAGCTGTTCCTGAATGCACCACAAAGATAGTTGATAGTTGAGTGTCATTATAAACCAGTTTTTCTGCTGTCGTATCTCCAGACTACAAAGCAGCTGCTGTCCTCAGCTCCACCAAAAAAATCATTTTAATTTCAGGAATCTAACCCGGTGGCAGACATTACATGTACCGGCAACTGCTGCCAACTATGGCTGCCGTTAGCTAGTTAGTTCAATTAGCCGTGCAGCTAGTTATCTGGATTGGGAGTTTGGAGGACCAGGGACCTAACATGCTGATGTTCGCATGCTAAATTTAGCAAATTGGCATTATGCAGAAAGTACAGCTGAGGCTGATGGGAATGTCAATAGTTTTGCAGGTGTTTGGTGTACAAATTAAAATGTAAACCTGTTGATGTCAGTGGAAAGTCAGAGGATCTTGTATGTTACAAACAACTCATCCAGGAGAGAAACAACACGGCGATCAGACCAACAGTCGTCACAATATTTCAAACAAAACAGCAAATGTGAACCACGGGGTGGCACTTCGAGAAAAATCACCAGATTTCCCAGAGTCATTACGATCCGCCCTCCTGAGACCTCCGAATGTGTAATAAAACTTTCCTGGCATCCACCTCATGGTTGTTGAGATGTTTCAGTCTGGAGCAAAGTGGAGGATCAAATGACCAACAGACATCAGAGCAGCGCCGCCAGCGGGGCTAAAAACATTAGCAACCAAAGAACTAGTCATTTCCTTGGTTTGCTTTCTAGAAAATCCGATGGATTTAGGGCAGAAAGCTGTGTGTGTTGCAGTTTGGGTATTTCAGCTCTCAGAATACATATGATCTCGTAACGAGGCCCCTTATCATCTCTTATCTGACCTCCTGACAACAGGAAGTGATCGAGGTCATGGGAAATATGGTCCTGATTTGGACAAACACAAGAACCAGATAATTGTTTAATCTCTTCCTAAAACTGTGGGGTAAGATCACTGGAAATCCTTTACTTGAGGACACTCATATCATACGGACGTTTGCCTCATGACACCCCCGAAGTCTTTATTTAGAAACATCTCAGGATGAAATCTGATCTTAGCGTTAGGCTCAGGCTAGAAATCCAGGTCAAAAGTTATTTCTAAGTGGAAAACTTTGAGCTCCCTGCCAGCCGACATCTAGTGTCTCATCAGGTCCGCTTCGCATTCCTCATTGTCATTTTCAAACAAAATGTTCCAACGTCTTTAACCTTTAACAGCTGAGAGTCACACTTCTCTGAACACATGAAGAATACTCTGAAACCACTGCTGTGATCGTGACTGACTGAGTTGTTGGTCTGACTGCTCTTAAGGAGGGTCCGATGTGAGAGGGCCAAATGTGCCAATTAAATGGAGCTGCAAGACAAACAGAAGCAGAGAGGACACAGAGGTGGCTGCCGATCAAGACGAACGATCGACCCGATGTCCCCTGACTGATGTCGAAAGACTGAAATGACCTTAAACTTCAGAGCCAGCACAAAGTAGGACACGATTACTCATGCTTCATCAAAATGATACCTCGTTGAAGGCTCTTGTGGCTTTTAAAAAGACATCATCTCGTTTAGCAGAGCCACCTCAGCGATGGATGTGATGACAGATATTGATTTTGTGAGGTTTGCACAATAAGGCTCCAAAGGGCTCCGGTTGCAAAAGACTGATAACGCTAATTTTAACCTAAACTTTGGAACTTCTGTGAGGCTGCACTCGAGCCAGCAGAGCACGGAACTGGTATTGGCGATAAACTGATATTTCAAAACTAAATACTTAATACGTAGTAAATAAATAAATAAAATCCATTGTCTCTTAAGTTTGTCATAGCAGGAGGTGGTTATGCACCTTAAAGTTCAGTCATTCTCTAAAAATCACATGCTGATGGAAAAGTTAGGTGAAGTTTTGTGGTCCACCAAACATTTCTGGAACTTCACAGCTAAACCATGTTGCATTTTTCTCCTAAACAACTGAAGTAGATGAGACTTGTTTTAAAACGCAAAAAAAGGGGCTCAATTTCTCTGGGATCTTCCTGAAGCTTCCATTTCACCAAACGAGCTTTATGGAGCCATTTTATGTTCTTATTCATCTACATCAGTTGTTCAGGAGAATACGGAAACTCTTTTTCTGCGAAAATCCAGAAATGTTTGGTGGACTACAAAACTTCACCTGACTTTCCATCAGCATGACGTTGTTTAGATAATGTATGAAATACCATTTTTGGGTGAACTTCTCCTTTAATGCCATTTACCATCGGACATTAAATGGTTCAAATCTAGTGTAATTTGATGTGAACAGTTATGATCCTATTCTGCACTTCCCCGCTGTATGTAACAATGATTCCTAATATAGCTGATCAATCAATGTGACTTGGTCCCAGATAACTATATAACAATGATTACTTGATTTAAGTTGCAGGTTTGTTTAAAGTTTAATGGCGTGGACCCGAAAAATATTCAAGGCCTTTGTTCAAACATTTTTTGTCTTTCTTTTTAATGCCCAATACTTTTTTTTTTAAAGAAACTCAATTCTAACAATTTTAAAGTCTTTGATATGTGTAAATGTGCCCAACAATTAATATTTCTGTTATTTACTGTCAGTTTGCTTTATAACATACAGTCATTAGTGGCAACAGGCCACCACAATCACACAGCACATCACACTCGAAACATGTTTTGCACAGAGAGTAAATGCTGCCATCTGCTGGAGCGGAGATGGAAATGAAAAGAGCTCAGACACACTTTTATCAAACTAATGTTTTTATTTGTTTTAAAGGTTGCAGAGCATCAGATCCTTTTTTTTTTACTATTAAAATAAGTAAAGCAACATTTAAATATGAAGTCAATGGTATCAGTGGCCTCAAAATGTGACTGGTCTCTTGGCCGTACAGTAAATATAAATGACACTTTATTCTTTAAGGTGAATCGTTTTATTCAACGTGTCCTCGTTGATGACACTGAACAACTTAAGGGGATGTGACGCCTTCTGACTATGTGCCTCTGACATGTTTCTGACTCAGTGGATCATTTACACAATTTTACATTTAATTCTCATAATTACAGATGTTTGCTGTTGTTATGGTTTGTGTCCATTCACGCTGAAAGTCTTCACTTCTTTTCTCTTGGAATGCAGAAATATAATTAACCAAAGTCGCCAAATTGGGATGGCTACAAGATAAAAACTGCTAACTGTTTGAGTCTTTGGTGTGATATTATCAGAACTGAACAACATTCAGTGTGATTGTCTTGTGTTTGTGTGTAATTTAGAGAATGATTTGAGGACGGGGGAACACGGGAGTTCATGACGAGGCTCGGCGGGAGGTGGAGATGAGGTGAAGACGAGGCGGAGCTCACGAGTCTATGATCGCCTTTTTCTGTTCTCAAAATTTCTGAAGTTGGCCGGCCTGATCTTCATCTCTGCAAATTCAATTGAGTGTTCGTGGCCCTTCCAGTGGAACCAGTTGATCCCCTGTGGAAAAACAGAAAGAGCACAAATGATGGGAAAGAAGCTTGAAAAGTGAGATATCCAACACTTCAGAGTCGTCTTTCCACACACACATCACAGAGGAGGAGGAAATTCTCCTGGAACAATCTGACTCTTTTCTGACTCGAGGTTACATAATGTTTGACACAGTGTGGAATATCTGATCACTCACATGTTTTGGAAAATATTATGCAAAGTTTGACAACAAATACTACGATATAAAGCTCCTTTTAGTTGGACTTTATATCTTTAGCTGCATCTTTATATATACATTGAGAGCTACTGTGAATAAAGACACGACACAAAGCACTTTGAGAAGAAGAATGACAAGCTAAAAGTTAAAATAGTAGACAGAAATGTTATTTTTCTTACTGCACTGCAGGCAAGTATAAAGGTACGAGTATTCGGTCTCCTCAGATGTAGGTTTTATGTAGGAATATTGTTATTAATTATTCAAATTAGATTAATCTTTTTTTGCCATTATGAGGTTCAGTCACAGATTTAAAGACTTTCACACAGGAGCGATCGACTCATTTTGACAAAGCTGAATGAAAAGATGGATAAATTCAATTAGATTTTGCCAATTAAGACCACCACAAATTCAAATCAAGACCATTTAATGAGTTTTAAACTCTAAAATTTTATGAAGTCATAAAGTTTTAAGGACGAGCAGACACCCTGAAAATGGCGACAATGGAACAGAGCTGCAAATAAAACCAGCAACAGGACTGAATGATGAAAAATGTGAATGAATAAAGAAACGTTTGTTTGGTTTCTGTGATTGTTTAATGTTGTGGACCACAAAGAAATAAACCCTCCGCAAACAAGACGGGAATGATGGAATATGTGCAGACTGTACCCACCTTACTGTGACTCGTGTCTCCATATTTCCCCATGAGGTTGACACGATGACAGTTTTTATACCAGAAGGCTCCTTTGTAGGACAAGGCGCAGTTGGTGACAGCGATATCGTTATCGTTGTCGTAGGTGGAGAAGGGTCGACCCTGGTGGTAAGTCATGGAGTCACCTGGTGCAGACATTTGACAGTTAAGCCCAGAAGACACGAACATGTGAGTTTGTTCATTTACAAACAGTGATTTTTGTTAAAGTAGTAGTAAAACAATTTGGGAAATATGTTCATTTTCTTGCAGAGAGTTAGATGAGAGGATCAATACCACGATTATGTCTGTGTGCTCAGTTTGAAGCCACAGCCAGGAAACAATAAACTTAACTCAGCTGGGTTTTAACATCATGTCCACCTACAGATTATCATGATGTCTGGATGGGACATTTTCAATATCGCCCAAGCCAAACTACATGTTCTTTAAGAGGTAAGCTCTTCAAATCTGTATGACCCTGTACTTACTGCAATTCTATGCACATACATGACTTGTTCTGCACATACATTAATGTATACGCTGATGGATTTGGTCAGAATTTGCTGCGAGGAGCTTTGAACCCAAAAGTCCAGATGGCAACATGGTGAATAAAAGAAAATGAGGTTGTGATCTTTGTAGTATGTTGTCCCCAAAGTCCTTTAATGGGATACCTACCTGCTGTTCCGCTGTACGCTCCTATGTAGAGTTTATAGCGTGTTCTGGGCTCTGCGATCGTAAACTTGTCGTACTGAGCGTAGGCTGATTCCCCTTTGTCCCTCAGGTCCACTCGCAGCTCGTAATGTCCAGAATTTGTGATTTTATGGAGGTTGGAGAGACCTGTGATATTTTAATATGTGTGAGTTGGGAGAGCAGTATGAGGGAGGTGAAGTGTATAAGACGAGAAGACGAGTTCTCTCACCCAGCCAGAACTCATCATTCATGTTCCCGAAGCCAGCGGTGTAGTTCTTCCAGTTCCTGTAAAACTCCAGCTTTCCATTCTGGCGTCTGAGGAGAACCTGAAGGAGAAGAAGAAGAAGAGTGTCACAACAGCTTCACCATAATCACAACGAGCCAAGTTCACTGTGGTTCAGGCGCTCCATAACTTCTATGATCACATCCTATTTTGAAGTGAGTTATGGTTTCAGAGCTGCCATTAATTGGACTCCAGCCGGCTGATGTACTCACCATCCATCCCCCGCCATCTGTCGTCATGTCACAGTAAACCTGAATGGGCTGGCTCTCCTCTCCTCCCACGTAGATGGTGTACAGACCAGAGGTCGTCTCACCGTTCAGTAAAATCTGAGCACAGTCCCGAGGGCGTCTGTACAACTGTCCAACTAGAAGCACATATTCAAAAGAAATCATCTCAGGCGACACAGTTGCTTCATCTTCATCTGTGCTGTATATATGAATAAAAAAAAGGGAATATAGAGTTTACAGGATCGTGTGTGTGTGAGGAGCTTGGAAAGAAGAGAAGGGTTTTGAAAAAGGAAAATTAAATCCCTTTGGGAGCAGCTCAGACAGGATGAAAAATAAGCACAGGTGAACTGACTGGAACATCACTTGAAGCGAAAGGAA
>CAEMYA010000073.1:2617333-2629800 GCA_903131615.1 Diplodus sargus
CGAAAAAGGTTCCTCGAAAAAGCAGGTTTCCAAAATGAATTTCCTTGAATGCACCGACAAGAAAGTTTAGGATTGATTGCCAATATTTCTTCAGGTGTAAGCTGAAAACAATGGCTGCCTAGAAGATAGAACATAAATTACAGTATGTTTTGGAAAATGGTTGTCAGTAGAGAGGGATTATGCAGTCTGTGGATTTTGGGTTTTAGCCACGGTCTGATAAAAAGATGAATGACGCGTCTTCACTTCCTCCAACTGCACAAAAATCAAGCCAAACTATCCTGAACTGGAGTGTTGTCATCTTGTGATGTCATTTGTAGCCAGAGTCTGCACAGTGTAGATCTGGCGGTGGTGCGAGCAACATCACCTCCTTCTGTAACGCATCAAATAACTAAAACGGCACTCAGTAGAGTGCATACCTCCACCAAGGCTCAACAGTTCCCCCGTGTACTCACTCATAGATACCAACAACCTAAATACACCTGATTCATCAAGATCAATGCATTATTCCCTGAGAAATTAACTAACATGTTTACCATATTTGGACAAGAGGGTGGAGCTGTTGAGGATATCCTGATTGAATCTGACTGAAAATCTGAGGAAACGTTATGTAGCAACTAGTCAATCACAAGGTAACCACACCCTGTTATATTTTACTCTAAATAGGACTTACAAAATGAACTTCACGAAGAAGACTTGAAGCTAGAGATTAAGGCCATAAACTCACTAGGAAACTGTTTATTAAGGTCATGAATCAAGTGACAGGTGGTGTCATTTTCTCATAGGACTTCTTGAAACCAGAAGAGTTGCCCCCCCTACTGGTCATTATTGAGAAAACAGATTTTAGGCGCTTTACAGTCAAACGGTTGTGAAAAAGCCACCAGTGTTGTCTTCAACTGAACCTAAGTGAGGATGTACATACCCTGATTACACCATCCACAGAGGAGAAGGTGAGCGTGTAACCAGTGACAGCAGCCTGCGGAGGTTTCCAGGTCAGAGTCGCACTGTCAGTCTGGATGTTCACAGCTGTGAGATCACGAGGAGGGTCCACATCTGAAAACACAACATCACACCGTGGGTTAATCATTCGTTAAAACAGCTGCGAAATATACAAAGATTAGAATAAAAGTTGCTTCATGGTCTTCTCTCTCGGCGTACCAGTGGTGAATTCAGTAACAGCAGAGTCGCTCTTCTGAGCTTCTTTCATAGCGTGCACTCCAACTGTGTAGTGAGTTCCTGGAACCAGGGAGCCCATCTCGAACTCCACTACGTTCCCAGAAACATGCTCCACCATGGGGGACACTGTAAGGAGAGGCGCATCAATAAATCAAATCCGGACGATCAAAGTTGCTCTCACACACACACACACACACACACACACACACACACACACACACACACACACACACACGTCAGATGAAAAGAAATATCATTTTAAAAAGATGAACTGATTCTGCCTCTTCTGTAAATCAAAGGTTAATACAGATAAATGAAAACACTGTAAACTCACCTGAATCTGCGCTGTATGTAATGACGTAGCCATCGACAGTGGCCACAGACGGTTGCCACAGCAACAGGGCGGAGGAGTCCGTGACATTGACTGCAGTCAGACCCTGAGGTCTGTCCAAAGCTAAAGGGCACAAACAGGAACACAGAGTCAAGAGGGATGGCTTCAATTAAGGTTTCCACGAACTGACTCCACAGGAGGCCTGACACAGAGGACGTGAGTGTTGTGTAAAGAGAAGAAGAGAGCTGACCTGTGGTTACAGTGTCTGTGCTGGGGTCACTTTCCTCCAAACCCTTCACAGAGCTCACGGTCACTCGGTACATTTTACCGGGGATCATGTTGGAGAGCAGAGCCTCAAACACGCCACCGTCAACGGTCACCATCATCGGGCTTCCTGTGGAGGAGAGAGAACAAAATGATTCTAACTGGGCACAAAAACAATAAAAACACTCAGCGTTCGTAAAAAAAATGGGTGCTATGCTTCCTAAAAAAGGTAGGACTAGAAGGATTACACAAAAACTACTGAACAGATTTGCACTGAACTTGCAAGGATGACGGGTTTTGGCCACTTTGGTGCAGATCCAAAAATATTTTCTCTGTCTTTAACCTTGTAAGATAGCCAGTTTCCACATGCCACATTTATGTTAATTTCTCAGGAACATTGCATGGCTCTTCATGAAAAAAAATCAGGCGTGATGAGATTGCTTGAATCATTCAATAATTATCTTACTGATGCAGATTAAAGAGATGGTTTACTACTGAGTGCCATTCCAGTTTTTACATCATCCAAGTTAGAAATAGAATTAAAGCCCACAGTAAACTATATCAAAGCACAATAACCCCGATCGACCTCTTACCTCCTTCAAAGGGCAGATAGGTGATTCTGTAGTTGTCCACAGGAGAGCGAGGCATGGACCAGTGAACCACAGCTGAGGAGTCAGTCACTTCAGAGAAGTGAAGTCCCCGTGGAGTGCTCAGGCCTGGCAAAGTGCAAATGGATATGCAGACAGGAAAGCAGAAAAAGAAGGAAAAAAAACAAGACAGGAGAGTTAAAGTGAAGAAAATATAGCCAATATCGTTGTAAGAAAAAAAAAAGAAAAAACTATGAGCTCAGAGGAGCCACATTAAACTCCAGAAATTATGTTTCCCAAAGGACCATTTTCCACTACAGTCAGACATGGAGTTAAGCCTACACCAGACAAATAAAGATGATTAGTGGGACTGTGGGTTCAGTTCTGACAGCAGACGACACACCAGAAAAGTTTAACAGTTAGTATGAAACTGCACACTCTGCAGTGTTCTTCAGTACCTGTCTGAGCCACCCCAGTAATCGAGTGGGAGCGCTGGTCCAGTGTGACCCCGTAAAGCTCGATTTCATACTCAGTGCCACTCATGAGTCCAGTTAAAACCTTGGTTCGCTCGTCTCCACGGACACTGAGCTCTTGAGGATGAGCTAATCTTTTGCTGTCCCTTATTTTGATCACAAATCTGTCAAAGATGTCTTCATCAGAAGTCCACGACAGACGGAAACTATCAGCCGTGATGTCCGAGACAAAGAGATGCTCCACCTCCGGCTCAGCCTCTGGTTGGACAATAGAAACAAAACGTTGCAGTAGGTTTGGCGTTTTCCCCGCAACATTCACCAACTTCTCAGAGATGGCCAAAGACATCAGTTTGGAAGAAGTCAGCGATCAGGCAAGAAGGTTTCCGGGGGTTAGATTCCAGCCTGAAGGCAGCTCTGATCTGCCATGCTCAGACGTCTGTTAGTGTAAATCAGTCGAAAACACAGCACACGGGAAACAAAGGTGTACGTTTGGGTGGATTAACAAGACAAGATGCTTTTGGTAAATGTTTATTTGTGTCAGTCAGCCAGTTCACATTCTGTGAAAGGCTCCAACGGATCTGTTGGAGGTTGAGACGAGGTCCCCATGCGTCTTCAAGGCCGGCCTCGATGCATTCAGTGCATTCAAAAGGTAAAGAAACAAATGAGATCAACTGACATTTCATGCTCAGAATGTCTTGTTGATGTTTCAGTGTTTTCCCGCTTCTGATCATTTTGAAAAGGTAGCAGCATGGTGAAATAAACTTTAAAGAGACATTTCACCGCTAAATCAAAAATACACGTTTTTCCTCCATTTTTGCCTGCAGTGCCATTTATCTATCTAAATTGTTTTGCCGTGAGAATCTTTATACTGAACTACACCCATCAACCAAATCACAGAAGAAGGAAGCACGCATCTATTCATGGATTAGAAGCTTGAGCATGTGACGGCGGTGGACGTAAATAAACACACAATATTCCAGAATTAACACCCAGAGTCACATCCGATTCTGCTCTGATCCGGAACCGTTTACTGACAGGAGGAGAGCTCAGAGATTCATTTTTAACTTCTGGGATTAAAAAGTGGTTTCATCTTCACTTCTGTTCATCCACCTGACTGTGACCTCTGTTGTCGAGTGTTTACTTTCTGTAATGTTGATTTCCGATTAGAGCTGAAGGGGATTTAACATTGTTAGCTACATTCCGGATTATGCACAAAACTCAACAAAACATATAACAAAGGTCAACAAGGTGCAGCCACCATGAGTAGATGCTTGCGTCCGTCTATGCAGTGACACTGTGATCGGTGTAATTTGGTAGAAAGAAAATAATTCCTGCATGAAACTGCTCACATTAAGTCTGTGGATTATCTTGAGTGTCATGTTTTCTTGAAAGAGACGTTGCTCTTAAGCTTTTCAATGTAATTTTTTGGCACTTTTAAGCACCACAAGCCGAGTGCCATCAAGTTCTTATATATGAGAGAAAAGTGAATCATCTCTACAGCTGATATCTCCAAAACTCGTCCCCTCACACCAAAACAGTCTAAATGGGTCAAAATAGCACTACAGGTAAAGGGAAAAATATGGATTATTTTGGTGAACTGTCCCTTTAAAAGACAGACTGCATTCTTGTCATATATCCAGAGATAAATGTGGTCAGACATCCGAAGGAAAACACATTTTAAAATATGAAACCAAACAGAAATGCTTGCTCATATTTTTCGGAGGTAAGAGGAAACAGACGGGAGCTCCACATCTCATCGTCCCGGTGACGAAGCTGCATACCAAGAGAATGCTTCAAACAGAAAAAGAAAGTGAGGTCATTCTGGAAGAGAGTTGTGTTATAAATCTTGAGTTGGGGTTAGGTTACAATACTGAGCTGAAGCCTCACAATCCAAACATAGCAGTAACCAATATCTGTCAGGCTGATTTTGTTACATCATCTCTTTTGGCAACTTCTGATAAAAAGAATGAAAATCAAATGATTCTTCAATTTACAGATCTGCCAGGTTGTGATGGTGAAACTTCAGATCAGATCATAAAGTTTAATGATCATATTTGTACAGTGGTTGAACAACAGGAACTGCACTCTTTAGTTAGACGAGGGTCCTTGCAGCACACTGTGAGTGGTACCTGTCACAGCCACTGTAGTGAGAGGCCGAGAGAGAAGCCCTGACTCTGACACCCCGGTCAGCCTGACCTCATAGCCAATGCCGGTGATGAGGCCCCAGATGTCCAGCTGACTTTGGTTTCCTGGCACAGTGAACTCTTGAGGCTCCAGCAGCCAGCCAGAGTCTGTCACCACTATGTGAAAGTGGCTGAAGCCGCCACTAGAGGGGGCTAATTCCTCCTGCTGCTGCAGCTGCTGCTTCACCTCCCAAGACACGCGGAAGCCGTAGGGGGTTATGTTGGAAATGGTCAAGTTTTCCACTTTAGGCAAAGGAGCTGGAGGGGGAGTGGGTTCGATTGTTTTGTGAGAGGGAACACATGTGGGAGGGGAAGAAGAGTGAACAACCAAGTGTGCAATTATTGCAAAAGCAAATCTTCATATCTGTTCTTCAAGGTTTTAAAAAGGTAAAAGGAAGTTGTTTTGACATTTAAAATGAGAACATCTGATCTAAATATCTCAAAATTCAAAGGCCAAAACACATTAAGGGCAAATTTGGCACGCATCACAATGCTGCATATACTTCTACAATAGACTAGAAAAATGAATGCTCTTTCTTTATACTGTCTAGAGCCACAAAATCAACTGAAGGGGGGAAAAGGGTGTGACGAACCATCACTGCTGGGATTCATGACAAAAAACAGCAAAGATACTTCCCAAGACAAACAGACAACATATACTGCGAGAGGTGAAGACAAAAACTAGATACAGAAACGCAAATTCCCCTGAGAGCTCAACACAAACATCTAGTGGTCATTTCTGGTACTGCGCGTTGAGAACATTTTGCTTTATGGACAAATTATCACCTGATGTGTTCTAGTGACATTCCTATTGATTAAACATCAACTCTGTAAAAAAAGGATAGTTTTACTTGAATGTTTACATTTTATACTACTACCTATATAACAATTTATTATTATAATAGATTGTCCAGCCGTCAGTTATGTTCTTAACCCGGCAAAAAACAAGTTTATTGTTTCCATGTTTGATTAAGTAAACGCAGATTGCACTATGTAATGTTTGTAGAATAATGACATCACTGGTGCTTGGACTGGTTTCATAGTAACATAAAACGAATAGTTTTTCAACCATTGTCTTTCATTTTCTAATACTTGGAAGGCAAAGTTCTTGTGAGATGAGCTACATCTACACCATATGGAAACTAAAATTTGAGATTTATTCTGTCATTTATCAAGAGATGGTTGGACGCAAGCTGGTAAAATATAATTAAGAAAACTGTAACATCTGTCTCTGACCCCTTTGAGGTTAATAAATCAAATTGTTTCATGCACCAAAATTGTTACCAGATTGTGAAAACAGTTAGTGCTAATGATGCATGTCAAATTGCTCTTAATGCACTTTCAGACTTTAGACCTGCAGACACAAATGGAAAAACCTTTTAAATAAAAGTTGAAAGTTTTCAGTCATTCAGGTCATGGTAAAATAAAGTGCTATAACATCCAAGCCTAATGGATGAGAGGTGAAACATCTTCAAGAAATTGAGAAGTCCTGTTGACTATGATAAAGCAATTGATGGTAAATTCATATGACAGCATGACACAAAGTTCCTAATTTCTAGCCTGTTAAATGTTTTGATGCAAAACCTTAAAACGACAATTGATGATAGAGTTTAAGACATGAGAAAAATACGTAGTACCTGTGACAGCGTGGGCTAACAAAGAGGGAGTGTGGCGCCCGTGAGAGATACCGTACAGCTCAATATCATAGCCTGTGGCATCCATCAGGTTAGAGATGGTAATGTTACGGGCTTCACCAGGCAGTCTGAACTCCAGCGTATCAGACTGCTGCTCAGGGTCACTGACCCGGATAACAAATCCATCAAAGTGGCCCGACACTGTGCTCCAGGACAAACTGAGATCATGTGGGCTCACAGATGAAGCGGTTATGGGCCCCAACTGTGGGACATCCTCTGAACAGAGAAAGAACAGTGCTTTTCAGTTATGCTGTGCTGATCAATCACAATGTGGTTGGTACATGCAGTGTCAGAAAATGCATGTAGTTGTGATACCTGTTGTAGCTACATCAAATAAGGGCTGTGTGTTCTGGCCACCAGCGCTGGCGTACAGCTTTATGTTGTAGCTTGTGCTCGCTTTTAGCCCGGCCATGACTGTGGAGCGCACGTCTCCAGGCAGAGCGCGCCCCATCGCCTGCGAGGGCAAAGCAGACTCTCTGACTTCAACTATAAAGTTATCAAAAGCCTTTTCTCCTGTCCGCCACGACAGAGAAAATCTGTCTGAGGTAATGTTAGAAACAACTAGCCTGGACAAATCAGGCTCTTCAGCTACAGGGGAGAGAAAAATATAAAATATATTCATTTAAGGAATTAGAAAGCATGTATTTGTCTCTCTATGAAAGTCCAGCATATGCATACAGGCCCAAGTTAGCTTTACAGTTAAGATATGAACTGGAGAATATTAAACATAGCCCTGGTCTTTGTAAGTCTGACGAATACAAAAAATCCAAATACCTGTTGATGCAACAATACTGACAGCATTTGTTCGGGATCCCTTGTATGTCCCATAGAGGTAGGCTACATAGTCAGTGCTGGGCCTGAGCCCTGTGACATCATGGGACTTTACATTGTGGGATATGTTATATTCCTCTGGCTCCATCAGCCAATCAGAATCAATTATCTCCAGGATAAAACCATCAAATTCTCCTTCAGTGCCGTTCCAGAGGATTGAAAAGCTCTCTGACGTTAAGTTTGAGATATATAGTTTGCCAACCACAGGCTGATTCACTAAAGAGAGAAATCATTATTACATTTACATCAAAACCATCTTAAAACAAACTGATATAAATCCTAACTTATTGGTGTATCTTATTAAAATGAATATATTGTTACAGGACACTCACCACCACCCACTTGAAATTGCTGATAGTCTGAGTAGCTCAATAAAAGATTAAGACGTGCAAAATCTTTTGCATTAAAAAACCCACAATAATTTTAAAACAAATATCTTTTAATCAAAGTATCTTTTATCAAAAACATGATTATTATTAGAGCCCGACTGATATATTGGTCAGCTGATGTCATCAGCTGATATTGGCCCATTGGACACAGATACATCAGTACTAGGGTTGCAGCGGTATACCACGGATTGTTATAGTTCGTTATAGTACCGTGTACATTTGTTTACCTAGGGAATTGATTTCTACTGTATAAGCGCTATTTATTATTATTTCACATGGACTTGACAGTAACATTGGTGCTGCAACATTCAATCATGCACAAGCCCCAGATGCACTTGTGTACGGTGTTGTAAAAGAGCAGGATGCTTATTTACAACACCTCTCCATGAGAAGCTTTTCAAAAGCTAAAGCTTGAAAGAAGATAAGCAAAGCAAAAAGAATAAAAACAAATTACAATTACAAAAACATTACAGGTAAAAAATACAGTACGTGTTGTTGTATAAGGTATGAGAACAGTGTTGTTTCTCTTTGATCCATGATTTAACACTTCTGTTTAAAACATTGAAGCTGTGGTGCATTTTATCCGTTCAAGCATCATTGTAATCGATAATAACAATAGTAATTGCATAATGGCTAAAAGCTGTCAGTTATGGGCCTAATATATATATTATCTATATATACATATATACATATATATATATATATATACTGTATGTATCTTTGTCACAAGCATTTGGTACTGATTTGGGGGATCAATGTATAAAATGTATTTATATACAGTATGTCAAGTATATATAGACTATTGGTCATACATCTATATCTGAACTTTTTTACTCGCTAATATTGATATTGGCCCCAAACATCCAGTATCGGTCAGGCTCCAATAATAACATGGACAAACAAGTACTGCCAAAGGAAAAAAACACAAAAGCCTTCATAGTGTAGCTGAGAAGTACTGGACTGCAAGTTTAAATGAATCAGTTGTTGATTTAAATGTGAAAATGTGGCGAAAGAAGAAATATAATTGGATTTAGTCTCTTTCATGCATAATAGAGGAACTGCTGGCACTAAGGAGAAGATAAAATCTACATAAAGTTGCAAAAGATCAATTCAAAGCAGAATGAGAGAGCTACAGACAAAGTTTAACTAAAACAATATATTCCCATGCGATGAGAATTTTAGTCAGTTGAGTGCAAACATGCAGTGAATATTTAGGCATCATTCAGATGTAAAACAAGGTGGTGTGACTGATAACCTCAGATTACATCATCAGCTTTTTACCTTGAAAATGACAAGAAGATTTAATCATTTGCCACCTAGCAGTCCAAAAGGAAACGAACAGTATTTACTTTGACGTTCTGTTCAAATAAACTTCATCACAAAATCGACAAAACTGAACTAGCTCAGTTTCATTCACACAAACCAGCAGAACTCAAACGTCACTAAAACTGTGAGTACTTACACATCCACGGGCAAATGATCCCTCAAGGTTAATCAATTACACACTGAATGAAGGGTGATGGGATGAAATGAGATGGTCACGCTGTCGTGGTGCGACGGGCGTGTGAGGGTGAAAGTTATCGGTTTGCTTTTGCAATCATTGCAGCACATCAGCGTCAAACCTCACCACGATGCAGGGGATGGTAGAAGGGGGAGGGGGCTTCATGCACTTTGGTAACTGGGATGGATGGAGCAGCTCGGGGTAAGGGTGAACATTTGAGGGGCGTTTGCTCGGCTCAGTGATGCGGCACTGGTGCCCATCACCCTGCCCTCTCTCAGCTAGACAGAAACAGTGGCTGGAGGGTAAAGAATGGGTCATGACATGTTTGTTAAGATGAAGCAGTAGAGCACCCTGAGGCCAGGGTGTTGGACAGTGATGACAAAACAGAAATTAGGTTATTATGCTGTTCTGGTTTCATGCAGCGACGCTCCACTGTGAGTCAGAAAACAGAGGTTCTAGTACGTGTCTGTGTGATGCCAACTGAAACAGAAAGATGATAAAATATCAGAGGAAAGAGAGAAAGTTAAGAGGATAAAACGCTGCAATGCTGTAAGTTGCAGGTACCTGTGGTGGCGTCAGTGTACACGGGTTCAAGGAAGGAGCCCTGATACATCCCAAACAGGCCAACCATGTAGCTGGTGTTGGGATTGAGCCCGGAGATGCCCAGGCTGAAAGCGCCTCCTGACAGAGTGAGGTTCTGGCTCTCTGCGAAATTCTCCATGTTTGTTACCTCAATGACAAAGCTGTCAAATTCCCCACCAGAGGGGCTCCAGGACGCAGTGAAGCCGTCCCATGTAATGTCAGATATGGTGAGGTTCTTCACCTCTGGCTTCAGCTCCTCTGGTAGATAGACAGATCAGAGTGGGGTCAACTGAATGGCAAGATGGATTGTAAAAATTACTCGCACATAAGGAACATTATTCAACACCATGAGAATGACATGAGTGTTCGGGCCACGGTTAGAGAAAATATGGAGGATTAAGTCACTGTAATGAAAAACCTGTATTTCAAGAGGAAAGTTGTAATACTTTGAGAATTAATTCAGAAAATATATCTTGCAATATTACGACTTTCTTATTATAAATTTTTACCTTTAAAATATGACTTAAATCATGAAGCAGTATGACAATTAACTTGTAATATAACTTTCTTTTTTTGAATGGTATAACTTCATTAATTTTCAATATCATAACTTTTGATTGAATTTGATATAGTACTGAAAGAATAGTTTTGCAGTCTCTCCTCAGTTTTCGTGGCCCTAATACTCTGCCGAAAAATAAGATTCAGAAATCAAGTAAAAGAAAATGTAGAATGAAAGACAACTATCTTTTATAACACAACAGTCTGTGGAAAAAAAATCACCATGCAGAAATACTGAAATGTTTTGAGCATTAAAAACATAAATGATGTGATGACGATGGGTTGTGATGAATGCCTACAAAAAGAAATACTTGCTCCATGTACCTGTAGTAGCAAAAACTTTGAGAGGCAAAGATCGTTTCCCTTCCACCAGCCCTTGTAATGTGATATTATATTGTGTCGAGGGGGACAAACCCTCTATATCAGCCTTCCTCGCGCTTCCCGGTACTGTTGTGGTCACATGAGCTTTAGCTGCCCCTGACGGAGAACTGACCTCCACCACAAAGCTATCAAAGGCCTCGTCAGGCGCCAGCCAAGCCAGGCTTAGATTAGTTGAGGACACATTGACCGTGAGGTTCCCCAACATGTCCAGGGTTGAGCCTTCAGGCTCAGACCCAGAACCCATCACACCAGTATCAGAAGTGGAAGGAGCCTCGGTGTTTAAAGGACGGAAGAGATCTGAGTTTTGAACTGCTTCAGTATCCAGAGCAGACTGTGGGGTTGATGGGGAATCCTTGATGCTCAGCGTAAGTACATCTTGAGAGGTAGGCTTTGCTGCTATAGTAAATAAAAGCAGGTTAAAACATGAATACTGTATGTTACCGGCTCTGCTGATGACTTAAAAATTAACCTGTGAAAAAGAAACTGGGTTAAAGAAAGAACACTGTAGGATTCACATAATACAGCAAAGTTCTGTCCATGATCCGTCTAACTCCCGTTAAGATTTCATCGTTTTCTCTCGTCTCTTATCGGTTTATATCATCAAGCAACAGCTACGGTATTAATGACACCTGAGTCAGTGCCATTAATGTTTGAAGGTTCTGAGTAGTCCACCAGAGTGGAAGTACACAGTTGTCTTCAAATCGATGGTGAAGCCATGCACAGCCATTTTGTTGCTGCTGTCCCAAAGACAGACTGTTGAGTCACTTGTTTGACATGCGAGTGACGTACGCTGTAATTTCCTCAGACTGCTACGGAGTCATTTCATTGTGTAAATGGGTTTGATGAGGATGAATGATGTGGATGGGATTAGTGGTGCAGGCTTTCAGAGAGCAGAATGGTTGCATTTAGGAGCTCAAATACAGGATGGCTCAGGAGGACTTGAATTTCTTCTCGTATTTGAATTTCAGAGGAAACATTCTGCCACAGGACTGAAACCTTGTGAGATGACGGATGGGATGAAGTGAAGACGAGTTGTTTATGAAAAAAAACACTCATCTCAGTTGGCAGGGCCCCAGACTAACTTTTCACCACCGTCCAAAAAGACAATTTTAACAAAAGTAAAATGTTGCAAAATAAAAATTATGTTTAGCACCATTAATTTCAACACAGAGTTGATGTTCACATAGTTGCATTATCAGGGAAAAAATAAGGGTTCATCCCCTCACGATAGTGAGCTTACTGCATCCTTTTAGACTTGAAAGCGTGTTATTTTCGTATTTTTCGAGTAGCCAGTCTGTCATTGCAAGTATGGTAACAGCAAGAGAAGATGATCCACTGTAATCAGCACTCAGTTCAGTTTGTAATTTGTTAAGTTACACAAACAAGAATCCCCCTGCAACGATCTCACATTAACATTTTCTATTATCCTCTGGACGATAGGATGCCGTTAGTCTCAAGCCCTGTCTGCTGGGACTGTCATCATACCCTCATGCCAAGGGTTGGTTAAAAGAGAAAAAAAA
>CAEMYA010000073.1:2629836-2656202 GCA_903131615.1 Diplodus sargus
ATGAATATTCATTCTAAAAGAGAACTTTATACCTGTGACTGCAACAGCTTCGAGTAGCGCAGATCTCTGGCTACTGGTTACTCCATAAAGTTTTATTTGATATTCTGTCGATGCCTTCAGGCCTTTGATTCTAGAGCCAGTGGCATCTCCAGGAAGTTGGACCTCGCTCACATCCCACAACTGCTGAGTGTCTTTATATTTTACTGCAAAACTATCATAGAGACTGTGAGCCTTCAGTTTCCACGAGAGGTCAAATCCATCAGGCGTGATGCCCGAGACTGTCAGCGTTCCAAGCTCGTCCGCAGGCTCCGTCCCAGAAAACTGGGTCTCGGAGGGGTCTAAATACACAAAGCTAATGACATTGTCCTCCGAGCCTGTAGGAGTCGTTAGCTCACGGTCGTCTGAGTCAGCTAAATAAAATGTGAAAGAGGCTACGAGAAAAACAAAAAGGCACAAATCAAGAAAGCTTCTTTAAGTTGAAAATACATCTGGTTTTCTTTGGGTTTGTTGGCTGCATCAAATCAGACATAAAATCGCAACTTGTAAGTCTAGAATTCTAAGTTTAACTCTATAACACACCAAGTTAATGATGATGGACTTACAATTAAAAATATGAACAAACGCTGGAAGAAATTCTAAGGGACCTGACAGCATATTTTTCATGATGAGTATGCTTTTATCCTCCTGAAGGTGTTTGTTATTGTTTATTTTAAGATCATATTGTGGTAAAAGTATCTTCTACCCACCTGTGGTTGCAGAAAGTGTGACAGGTGTGCTCCTCTTGAGCCCCCTCTCTGCAGTCAAAGTGATGCTGTAGCTCATTCCAGGAGTCAGGTTGGGCACGACAAAGCTTGTTGCTGTGGCTGGAATCTCCTCCTCCTCAACCTGGCCATCTTTGGAGACGTACACCAACCTGTACCTGCCCACTTTAGCCCGAGGTTTGGCCCATCTCAAGGTGAGGGAAGTCTCTGTGGACTCGACGTCTTTGAAATCAGTGGGAGGATCGATGTCTGACGGGAGAGAGAAATTAACTGTAAATGTGACGGATGGTTAATTTCACACTCAAACACTTCGCCCCCATATGATTCATTTCGTCACCCAATTTGTATCAACAAACTTGGCTGTCTGTGTATTTATGAAGAGGTGTGAGGAAGACTGTTTGGACAGCTGCTCGGCAGCCTCTCTCACCAGTCGCTGCGTTTGTGGTAGCAGGGAGGCTCTCTCTCTCATTCTTTACGGCTGTCACACCAATTCCGTACTCTATCCCAGGCTTAAGCCCTGCCATTTAGACAGATAGGAGGAAAATTACCACACGGCATGACTGATACAGGTTGTGTGTGGCTGTAAATTATGATGTTAGTCTCTTTGACTCTTACCAGTGATGGTAGCTCTTGTGGTCTGTCCTTGTCCTCGTGGGAACAGCTCCTCACCATGAATCGCTCCAGAGATGGGACTGTATTTCACCCGATAGCTGCCAACGTCGGCCTGACTGTTTGTCCACTCCAGAGTGATGCTGTCGTCCGTCTGCGACACAGCCTGAAGGCCCGTGGGAGCATCCAGGGCTGCAGTGAAGACATCTTTAATCATGTGAGGACACACAACTTTCTTGTACACTTAAACAAACACAATAAATGTATTATTTTAGCTATTATTGGAAATTGGGCCACTCCAATTTGCATTATAAAAAAACTGATTATAAAGGAACACTGGAGCAATAGCTTACTGAAGTGTTTTCTTTTACATTAATCTTTAAAATAAATTAAAATATAAAGTAAAATCCGCTATCACAAGCTCACCTGTAGTGAATGTGGCCGTCACTGGGTCACTTCTGATGTCTCCACTCCTTGAGATGAGAGACACCTTGTACTCAGTGTCTGGTTTCAGACCGTCAAGGCTGTACTGTTTGTCCGGTGGGAAAATCTGCACTCTGGTTTCATCTGAAGGGTCGGAGCTTGGCCCGTAAAACATGGTTACTCTGTCAATAGGAGCCACAGGCTGAGACCACCCAATAAGAGCCGAAGAGTCAGTCACATCTTTCACATCCACCTGCCGGGGTCCGTCAATCTCTGGGATGGAAATTCAGGTAAGAGAGACAAGGGGGTGTCAAAGTTTATTGGGACATCAAGTGATGAAAAGAAGAACAGACCTCTACCTCAATATCAAACTGGTGGTGTGATGAAATCACTGAGACCAGAGGGCTAACTCATAAAAATCACAAATAATTGAGAATATGGTAAATGCAGAAGAAATGATGTCCAGCATTAAAATCATAGATATAATAATATCAATAGTAATAGAATAAAGAAAAAGGAGAAAACTTATAGCCATTTTTTTCATGTAATATATTACAAACACCCGTGTGCGTATCGAGAGAATCCCAGAAGTAATCCCCTTGTTTTTTGCCTCCTGCCATCTTCAGGTCAAAGTTTTCATATATGCCAAAACCAAAATAATAACCGTCCCTTTTACTTCAGCTTTACTCTGTATTCTATCTTGTGTTTTATCCGTTGTACACAAAACAACCCTTATAAGACTCAACTGGGCTTTTTCATAAATCAAAGCAATAACTTGGATCAACAAAGGGGAAAGGCTATTTTGAAATATATTAAGATTCTCTTTCACTGACATTGTGTTTACTACCTTACAAATCTCCTGTGTCAACATGTGGAAGAGACATCTTTCCTCTATGTTTCTGAGCTGTGCTGAAAGGACCTCTGGGGGTTAAAAGGGTACAAAAGGTTTAACCTTACTTCTATCATTCATTTCTGGGAGCTGCGTCTCGTTTCAGCCTACACAAATAAATGACATCAGAAATGAAATGGTTTGATAGTCTGGGAGTCCATCAGCACAGACTTGTAAACTAAATGGTTTTTCCATGCACAATGAAAGTTTTTTTAGCCTGGCGTACCATATCGATTACATAAGCAACTGGAAGCATTTCACAATGTAATGTATGGAGTAACAGTGCAATAAAAGCTTCAGCCAGTGGAGCATGAGAGCTGAGAGCGTGATTTAGTGAAAGTGGAAAAAAACAACTATTACACGGTCATGCTCGGCTGACATTCAATGTGTTTGAGTAATTACTCTTTAGGTAAAATCTGCGAGATGGAACTGTAGCGAGCCAGCTGGGATTTCCTGTTGTTACTCTTCATTATGGAATTTCACTTGTTGACACTAATGTATTTTTTTCTTTCTTTGTGCTCTAGTGACGTCAAAGTTTTTCATATCCTTCTAAAGTAACAGCTGCCAGACAGAGTAGGAAAATGAAATGCCAGCTGAAATGGATATGAGTAGCAAGTGGATGTTTTGAGACATCGATGATCTCACTGGTAAAATCTAGCTCTGACACTCACTGGTAGTGACTTTTTTGGATGTTTGGGGTCCTCTGGTGTTGTTTTTGACAATGTTAATGGAGACTTCATATTCCTGGCCTGGTCCAAGGCCTGACTGGAGAAACTGGTTTTGGGAGGATGGGAGGGTGCTCATGACTTTTCCATTTTCTTCTTTCTGCAATGACACAAAATGCATAAACTAATGTGAGATAACCCTAAACCTTTTTTCAGATGTATTAATCCATTAAGTTCTCAGCTTACAGAACTTAATGAGTTGATACTACATGCAGCATTGATGATTTGTCCATGTATGCATATCATAGTTGCTTTCAATTTCCACAGCAAAGGAAATGTGCGAGAGGACTGACAGCCAACACCTCACTGACTGAGAAGTGTTGTGTAATAAACTACATCACAGAGCCCATCATCACAATTAACATGAAGGTCAAGAAAGGACAACATCTTGAGTGCCAAATAATGGGTAAAAACTATAAAATGGTCTCTGACTTTTTAGCTGGCACAGCTAAATAACTGGCTTGGATTCTGAGCAGCACATTTACTTGCAGTTCTATAACATCCAGGCTTACCTTCACTGAGTTTTTCCATATGTCACAGCAATTTTAATGGTTAGCGCTGACATAAATCCATGTTTTGCTGAGACATCCAATAAGCTGGCATTGCTCATCACCTCTCATTTTTTCCCTGTCGGTTAGTAAAATCCTGGGCACGCTTTCAAAAGAGACGGGCAGACTGACCGTGTTGCGGAAATAGATCTCCCAGCCATCGAAGGAGATGTCCAGCTGGTCCCATACCACCTCCACTGATGTCTCCCTCACTGATTTAAATATTAATCCCTCTGGCTGTGGAAGATCTGGAGGGATGGAAACAAAACAGTTATTACTATATTATATTATTGATAGCTAAGCCACATAAAGTAGCATTAGGACGACTATGATATACCTGTGGCCACCCTCGCGCTCACAGGGACACTCCTCTTGTTGCTCAGAACAGCGTAGACATTGATCATGTACTCGATGCCAGGTTCAAGCTCTTTGACAGTGGCAGCGGTGTCGTCTCCTGACACAGTGAACTCCTGGAGAAGACCGCCAGGACTGGTGGGCACGTACGTCACAAGGTACTCTGTCACCAGCATCTCATTCTTCCAGGACAAGTCCACTGTGTCACTGGTGACCTCGCCAACAGTAAGATCCTTGGGAGGAGACACTGGAAAAAGCAAAAAAAAAAGCTAAGGGTGTTTTCTTGGATAGATTCTCATGCCCTCAATCACACAGTATCCACCCCACAGAGCTAATGCAAACTCCAGAGCCACATCTGGCTGTGGTGTGAACAACTGCC
The DNA here is from genome assembly GCA_903131615.1 of Diplodus sargus. Lineage (NCBI taxonomy): Eukaryota > Metazoa > Chordata > Actinopteri > Spariformes > Sparidae > Diplodus > Diplodus sargus. The sequence continues at coordinate 2,634,525 of CAEMYA010000073.1, forward strand.
AGAAGAGTACGAACAACGTGCACACAATGGCAACACACAAACCGAAAACTTTTATATTCACGGAAATACTTTTTCTCAAGATGAGTGGCGAGTAAACTTGGAGAACAGAAGGAAATTACATCATTGTGGATTTACTTTTATAGAACATCTAGTTAACACATGGAAAATTTCAGGACTTGTGAACTGCCAAATGCTTTTTTTGGAGTTTCTCCGCTGAACTGAGCAGAGCTCCTTACCTTCTGAGCAGTCCTCTCCGATGTAGCCCTCATCACAGACGCACTGACCATCCACGCAGCGGCCTTTGTCCTGGCAGTTGTTCAGACAGCTCAACTCTGCACAGCTTTCTCCTTCATATCCACTCTCACACAAGCATCTCCCATTGATGCAGCGACCCCTGTTGTTGCAGTTCCCTGGACAGGCGAGCACAGAGCAGTCGTCTCCTGAGTATCCTTCCTGACAGACGCACTTGCCATCAACACAGTAACCCCGGGCCAGGCAGTCGTTGGGACAAGCTTTCTGACTGCAGTCTTCTCCAGCAAAGCCTTCGTTACAAACGCACTGCCCGTCGATGCATCGGCCGCGGTTTTGGCAGTTGTTGGGGCAGCTCAGGTCACCACAGTCCTCACCAGTGAAGCCTGCATGGCACATACAACGTCCAGCAACACACTCACCGCGGCCATAGCAGTTTGAGGGGCAGGTCCTGATGCTGCAGTCCTCACCAGCGAAGCCTTCCTCACACACACACTGGCCGTTAACACAGCGCCCCCTGCTCAGGCAGTTGCTTGGACATGAAAGCTCTGCGCAGTCGTCTCCCTGGAAGCCAACATCGCAGGAACACTGTCCATTTATGCACTGGCCTCTGTTGTTGCAGTTGTTTGGACAAGCTAACTGACTGCAGTCTTCACCTTGGTAGCCTATGTGGCAGATACACAACCCGTTGTAGCATGAACCTCTGCCGTTACAGTCGTTGAGGCATTTGAGCTGAGAGCAGTCTTCTCCGCTGAAGCCGGCATGGCAGTTGCACTGGCCATCTACACAGAAACCATTACCGTGGCAGTTGTTGGGACAGGTGCGTTCTCCACAGTCCTCCCCGGTGAATCCCTCATCACAGTAGCAGGTGCCATTCTCACAGCGACCCCGGTCGTAGCAATCTTTGGGGCAGATGAGTTCAGAGCAGTCGAAGCCTGTCCAGGGTTCATCACACACGCAGTCTCCGTCCTCACATCGGCCGCGGCCTAGGCAGTTGTTGAGGCACTTGGATTCAGAGCAGTCTTCACCGAAGAAACCATCCGAGCAGATGCAGGTACTGCCCACACACTGGCCGTGTGCTCCGCAGTCCACAGGACAGACTTCAAGTGTGCAGTCGTTTCCGGTGAAGCCCTTGAAGCACACACACTTTCCGTCAACACAGCGGCCTCGGTTCTGACAGTTATTGGGACACTCCGGTTCAGTGCAGTTGGGTCCCTTCCAGCCAGGCTCACATAAGCAGCCGCAGGTTTCAGAACTGTAGTTTCCATGACCGTTGCAATAGGGCTTAGTTCCCACCTCACCTTTGAAAAGAAAATAAAGACATTTTTTGTATGCATTTGCTGGCTGTGCCTTGTCCTGGTACAAACGATTTGATTAAATCTTTTCTCCGCAATGGTTCTTCTGCCTGGAACAAATTTCCTAATGACATCAATCTGGGAAAAATTAAGTTCTCTCCGTTTTGGTGCTCTGTTGAAGTTTTTTTGTTTGAGCTGTGCATTTTTGACAATTTTGTTTGGTTTCTATTGCTATTTGTCGCTTTAGGTGGTCTGCCTTTTTGTATGTTTTCTGGGCTTTATACTTGGCCTTGGACTGTGAAAGCTAATGGAGTTCTGTTAAAGACTGAAGAATTGAAAAGTTCTGTGCACTGTCATCTCTGTGGCACTGTATTGAATTACTGTGCAACACATTACTATCAGTTTTTGTCTTTTATAACCACAATAGACTGGTGAATTTCTGTGGTTACAGCAAAAGTCAACTGATTATTGTTCATGCAGAAGATAGAGCATTCACATGTGTGGCAGACAATTAGGTTAGCATAAGGATTGGAAACATGAGAAAGCAGCCAATGTGCTTCTACCCAATGGTGAAAAAAATCCACTATAAAACATTTCTAACACTCCTAAATCTATGTTATATCTTGTTTGTTTGATCTAAACAAAAATTAAAGCCTAAAATCTACAAGAGATTTAAAAACAATGATTTTCTGTAACTATTCCTTGTTTCATCCCTTAGCACGATTTTTTTTGTACTTTATGTTAAGCTAAACTAATCAGAGCTAATTAGAACGGCAGATTTGACTCTCGAAAGACAGCAAATACCCAAAACTGTGAATCTCTCTTTAAGAATACAGCATTGTAGACATCGACTGAGTCTTATTTTAGCAACTACCAAACAAGACTTCTTACTTTCATTGATATTCAGGGGCTGCATTTCACAGCATTTCACATTTGAGTAGAACAAAGCCCCATTCACACGAAGTGTTGAGTTGTCGGAGTATTACACCCCCACACTGAATTCCCAAGAATTCAACAGATGAAGACACAGATTATACGTACAGAGACTCATCAAGTTATGTAGTGTTCTCAGGGTGGCACTTTACAATGCATTTTTAGAGAAATAAAGGATTATTTCACTGTACTGGCAGCAACCTATGAACTCATACGACCTGGCACACCTACCTGTGACCTGTGCACTGCAACATGCCCTGTCACCATTACAATGATCCCTCAAAGCTGAAAGTTCTCCTTCAAGCATCTCCAAACGGCTCATGAGGTCTTTGAGGCCTGGCAGGTTTTCAGTACAGCCACAGGCCTGCCGAGGTATGTTGATGCGGTGGGTGAAGACTATCTGGTTCTCTCCATCGACAGTATGCTCAGTGGCGTGATGGCCTGGCGACAGTGCTGCATCTTTGGGCTGCAGCTGCATGCTCTCTGGAGAGTCCAGGTTCACTGAGCACAGGGAGCTGGCGGGAACATTGATGTTGTAGACGTGGTTGAAAACCACAGGATGGCCTGCACTGGGGAGGGTGATGTTGTGTTCTTCAGGTAAAGCCACAGTCTGTCGTCGATGCCGAAGGATTTTCTTCACGAGCCCAGCGTTTGATAAGCTGAGCAACGCAGTCAGGAGGAGGCAGCCTAGAAGGCTTCTTGTACCCATGCTAGTCGTGGGACGTGGATTTGATGAAATATCAGTTTGAACCTCCAACTAAGGCCAATCCTGGTTAATGGTGAAGGTTCTGGAAAACAGAAAGAAAATAATTCACATAAATGCAGTTTTATTTTTATACAGAGCTGCAAATATTAGTCAGTTGAAATAAATTTAATTGGCAACTATGAACAAGATCCAAGATTCTCAAATAGGAGAATTTGTTGCTTTTTCTACATTTAAACGACAGTAAATAGACAATTACAGGGTTCTGGACCACAAATATTGAACAGTTTTAAAACCATCTTATATCTGCAGTCTATAGTAAATATTAGCTAACTAACCCAAATGACATCCCAACAATCAGACTTGACAACTGGCCCACACCTCGAAGAATGAGTTAGTTAAAAAAACAAAAAATTAGACATACATGTTTTCCAGCAGTGGTTTTTAACCAGTAAACCCTTAAGAAAAGGGCACAAATAAAATCTGACGGATTGGAAAATCACAGGAAAAGCAGAAAATACATATCTTTGCTACAAAAAAAATCGAAAAACCCTAAGAAATGTATATGTTCCATTTATCCCATTGGGGATGATCCAACTGTCTGTTGGCGTACCACCACAAACATATTCAAGTGTGTTTTTAGAACAAACAACAAAGTAAGAGGTTCCAGGATCCCCTCACTTTACTCAAACAAACATTAGTCTTTTTTGTGGTCCACAAAAGTGGTTTTTGTGACTCACTGATTATTTACCCTTTACGCTACACAAGTACCTGAGTCACTGTGCTGAAAACAATGCAGCAACAGTGGAATTTCATTCATTTCAACACCATTGGGAAACCAGAAACAAAGAAACACTACTTTGATAATTGTCTTCATGTGTGAAGAAAAAATCAAACAAGCAAAAAGCACAAAAACATTGTGTTAAACAGCCCAAATTCATCACAACTTCAAGATAGAGTCAACCAGAAAAAGGGTGTTCTTACTGCTGCATTAAAGGCTTTACTACCAAGGAATTCACAGTTGTGCTGGCACATCAAGTTTCTTGCAAAGTGCTCTTACACATATTTGAAAAGTCTCAGCTGTTGTCTGAAATAACGTATATAACATTAAAGGAAAGCAGGATTGGTCTCATTCACATGACTCCTTCTGGCCCACGAATCTCAGATGACTTCATCAGCTAAACACCAAGAGCGCTATACTTTGTGGGAGCCAAACTACTGTAGAACTAATGAGAATTTTCTCCCTCAGTGTGGGAAAGCCTCCCTAGATTACTCAGTGTTGAGTTTCCAAAAGAACTGAGTAAGCACAGGGAATCAATAGACTGTCCCACAATGACTTCACAGACTATATTTGTGCACCGGTCTCTACCTCACTGATGGAAACATGTTGCTTAAAGATTTTTCACATGTATCTCTGCTGCTATGACTGGGAGGAAGCCAACTATACAATGCCTCTTTAAAGGAGTTGCATCTCTGCAGTGGAGGATTTTGTCCAGATGCACATGCAAACAAATGAAAAATGTCTTCCAGAAGGGAAGAGTTCATGCAGTGAGGGCTATGAAATAACACGTGCCGCACCTGGATATAGATTCTCAAAGACTTCTGGAAACTGATACCGATACTCAGCTGCACATCTACTTTTTCCCCCTTTGTAGCCAAGGTTCAACTGAGTGTTTGTTGCATCTCAGAGTAACCATGACTGCATTCACTTTTGTTTCTCTTGCCATTCCCTTGACACTTCCAAATTGTACCTTCCAGAGATACAAAATCAAAATAGATAACAGCATCTGCATATAAATCAAAACCTTTATTTCAAAGTAATACCCACAAAACTGATACGAGATGGAGGTAAAAAGTATTTTAAGTTGTCACATGATGGGAGAGAAAAAAATTCTTTATCCCAGAACAAAATCTGCTCAACCATTCAGCATCAAATCTAGATGTAGACAAATCTATAAATCTTTACAACTTTAAATGTTCCAAATGAAAGAATCTGGCCAAAGTCTGCAAAAAAATATACCCACTGCATTCTCAATGTTAGACCAAGCCCTTGAACCCATTTCCACCTTTGACCCCACACCACAGGATAAATGCCACGTTTCTGATATATCAATGTTATCGTAATTTTCAAGTTTCAAAGCTCGATACATACCTAGATACAAAAAACCTGGGACTTAAAATACAAAGAGCCTGAAAACTAAAACAAATACAGATGCAATGGCTGGAAAAATATTATTGACCAGGCTCTTATTAACTTGGGAATCTTCTTCCATCCATCCCACTGGACGTGAAAACTCACAACAAGACTTTGAATATCTTTAGGAATATCAGAACCTCAGTTGATTTTTTAAGATTATCAACAGAAAGGTTCAGGATTATCAGGCAGGTTGAGCCTGTGTGTATTCACCTTTGTTCTGAAATATGAAGCTCTCGTAGGTTGTGATGAATTTTCCTGTTAGGAATGACTGAGATTTATATTTGTGGAAAACCAATAAAACAGATTAAGTAGTGGGAATAAACAAACTTTGATGTGACAAGCTGTCGGCTATTGGCCAACAGTCTTTGGATGCAGCGAGTGTCCTACAAGCTGACAGGAAATGTTGTGGTGTTGTTGTAGATCAGGGGAGAACAGCATGAGTGAAAGTTGTCCTTCATTTTCTATTCTTTTTGTTTTCTTGCTTATATTTGGATGACAAGCAGCATGATGTTTTCTCCAAAACTGATAGCTATGACAAATATTTTCTGTTAGGCTGTTCGGGTTGAGGCAGAAGAATGAAGGAAGACATCAATCTTCTTTTCTTCCCTTTTATTGTCCCTGACCTTTGACCCCTCTTTCTCAAGCATTTTTTGCACCCCTTCATCTAATCTGTTAAAGACAGAGATACAACACTGAGCTTGAGTTTCACGAGTTCTCACACATCTGGTAAGTAGCAGGATAAAGGTAAGTTATGGCTGGTGTTGTAAATCTGAAAACTAGGTCCGTCAATATGTTTCTGATCTCCTTCCTGAGAACTTTACCGGACACAAAGACTAATAATTAGCTCCGAAGCAAAGAATGAATCCTTTAAAATCCTCAACACAGCTATCGCAGCAAATGTTTCACCTGAAGATGTTCTTTTAGCTATTCTACATTTCAAAATATCCCAATAATTTATACAAAGGTGATTTGATATTGTAGCCATTTCTTCATATCAACAGACAAACTCATTAAACTATATGAGTACAATAGTGCTTGCAGTAAAAAGCCAAGAATCCATCAGTCAAAGCACCAGGGGTTGAGCGAGGACATTTCTTTAGGGGAAATGACTCGGGGACATGGGAAGACAATTTGGAGAGAAAATTGAAATAAATATAACCTGTTCACTAAGCTATAATCCAGAATCGCTGTAGCTTTAGTATTCTTCCTCCATGCTGGCAGCAAGAAGGGAACTTTCCCGCGTGGAAAAGACAAACTGGGAATGTTGGCCCTGGACTGACGACATCTGTTTTGCCTAGTCAAAGAAAAGAAAAAAAGGCACTGAAGTGCTTGTCCACAGAGTGGCTCAGTTACTGCAACCTTCAGTAAAACTGAAAGTGCCACCGCATGCTTTATTCATTGAGTGTTTACTCTGTTGTCTTTGATCAGCTCATCTGAAGGACTGCTCACACACTGATTTAAACCAGTCACATACATGAGAGCACGAGTGCAGCATGTCTGGCTGTCTCATTTCTTATGGAAAACATTTGTGGCTGACAGCAGCGTGTCACGACTCTGGTCAGCAGTGAATATTAATCCAAATTGTCTGTTTATTAGCTCATCTGTGATATTTCAGCATTTTATTCACCTTGAATGGCAAAGTTATACTTTCACAACATCTTGAACACCTTGAAATCCTCCTGAGACAGTTAATTGGACAGATTACTGTGGCTGATACCAAAATAACAGAAATTGTAACAGCTCATGAAGAGAGTACACTTTCCCCACTGCTGCACAGATATCCTGAAGCAGTCCGCTAAGAATAATAAACCTGAGCTTTATGTGTCCCCAGTGGAGCCTGAGCAGGATGCAAATTTCAGTTTCAATTTGCATCTACGTGCTTTCTCAATCAGGAGAAAAAGCTTAACAATTTGTAATAGGAGACTTTTTCTTGATGATTTGTTGCTGTTGTTTCAGCAAATGTCCCAAATATTTGGTAGTTCCAGCTTCTCAAATATGATGATTTGCTACTTTTTCTTTGCCATATATGTTAATAAACTGAGTATCTTCGTGTTTTGGACTATTGGTTGGACAATCAGAAGTAATCTCGGCCGTAAGGTCATCATGATTTTCCAAAATGATTGTAAAAAGCTGCTTGGTGGAGTTCTCCTTTAAAACAAACAAATGTGTTTATTTTCAGTGCTACCTGCCAGATAGTACTGTGTTTATCCTTGAGGGCAAAAATGTCTAGTACATTTTCTTCCTAATTCAATATTTACAAAGTAGATTGTTTAAGCACTTTAAATCTAGTTTTGTTTATATCCATGTTTACAAGTTTATAGTCGTTTTCTTGCCACCTGTCGATCAGTTGAGCAATTTAACACCACTGTAGGACGAGCTAAACACAGTGAGGACCCCCTTTATAGAAAAACACCTCCATAGAGCTATTAGAGGTCTAAAGAAAATACTGGTAAATTAATCAATAAAGAAAACCAGTTGGTTGAAGCTCTGGTCTACTGTCAGCGGCTCTGTAAGGCTCTCAGGCTGAAAAGGAAACCAAACTGTTGGATAGATACACTGAAGTATATAAAGAATAGTACTTTTTGTTCTCTAATCTCACATGTGCATTTATGCTGTGCAAGACATCAGAAGATATTCCTCCACTTACACAACAACCATCTGGCCACCGCCCCCCTCACAACCAGCACACCTGATTCTCAGCACTCTGGCAGATTTACAGTGTCAAAGGCCTTACACTGACACAGCCAGAGCTGACACAGAACATGCAGTTACGCAAGGTTTAACTTTATTATTAATTTGAGAATTCTGTACTTTAAAATTATGTCCAACATGACTTAAATCGGTTTCTTTGATGTAGAGGAGAGAGAGATTATTTCATCATTTGATGAATAAGCCCAACACAGTGCCTGCACTGACACTCAGTGTCGCCGCGCTAACCCCCCGAAATTAGGAGCTGGAAGAAATCTTACACACTCTGCATAAAACCCGGAGGTGTGTGATTCTGAATTATGATCTACCCCTGGCTTTTTGTGCAGAGGTCACGCAGAGGGAAACAGTGTAGGACAAGCCCTGGGGGAGCTCCAGCGACTGAACCAGCTGTCCCTCAAACTATTCACCTGGACACCTTTTTCTCACTCTGCTGCACAGACACATCCCAGGACAACCAACACATAGCAGAGAGGCTGTAAAACATCCTGGCTGGAATATCTGCAGATGGGACACGACATGGGTGTTTGAGAATTGGCGGATGACACAAAAAAGCTTAAATTATCTTGACAGAACATCAGAGGAGCTGAATGATTATGACCTTCGGCTGTAATATTTATATCTGAACTGAAGTTGAAAACCACAGTGAGCCAGAGTTGGATTTCAATTAGGCAGAGCTAATGGACTGAATGGATGAAGTATTTTTTCTCCGTGCACACTGGCAAATCCTGCCACCCACTTTTCCCTTAATTTAATCTCCATGATGGAAAAATGACACAATGAAAACTGAATTGCATTGCCCAAGGTAATGCAATGAATCATCAGGCTGCATAAACTCACCAGACACAAACACACATTTCTTTTAGCCCTCATGCACAAACGCACACACACAAATGGACAGGTTTATTTTTGGGAGTATTGATCTATAACCTGAGAAAATTCTGACTGAATCTTTTTGGCATGAAACGTGTTGGCCGCGGGCCCTTCTACAGTGATGATCAAAGCGGTGGATAACACTTCCACATGTTCTTTCCCACAGCAGTCAGTCATCACCTCTGATCTTGCATTGGCTGCTGTGTGCGTCTGACTGAGGAAGAAGTTGCAGTACACACAAAGAATGTACTTCTAATAAACTGTAATCGATGCCTTCTGGTGCTGTGGTAACCTGCGCTAGACTGGAAGCTACTGCTAAAAAAAATTTGTGCAACTACCACTATATGTGCCTCTATTTTTAAGACTCATTTCATTAAAAGGAAATTCAACTAAATGAGCATAAATACACAAACAAAAGTCAAGATAATTAACTATCAGGGAAATACATAAAAAAAGATATTCTTACTTGTACTCGTGCAGGTATGAGGCGCTCCTCTGGGTCTTCATGCATTCATTGAAGCCAAGAAAATTATGCTTTGCTCTGTTGTGTCACTGCTCTGTCTTGCAGCCTCTCCAGCAAGGTGGCAGCTCTGTCAGCCCTCCCTCAGCCAGCTCCTTATCTTTCCTCACAGCTCAGGCTGAGGTTCAGCTCCTTTAGCGAGAGAGTGAGTCGAAACCAGTGAGGGGGAGAGAGAGAGAGAGAGAGTGGGAGTAAATGTCTTTTAAAGTGTTTGGGTCAGACCCCCATTGCTTAAACTCCAACCCTTAAATAGCCGTCATTCTCCCTCCCTCCTCAGTCTTTCTTCCCTCCCTCTACTGTAACTAATGGATGCAGAGCTGGGCTGCTGCTGCCTTCAAATGAGATGCCAGTGTTACTGGGAGTCATGACAAAGCGAGCAGCGCTTGTGGTTGTGCAGGAAAATTAGAGGGGATAGCCGGGAATGAGAGGAAAGTGAAGTCAGACTGTAGACAGAAGACTGACGATTTCCCTTTAACCATATTAACTTTGCAGTAATGACTTGGGATTTTATCCTGTATGATTAATTCTGAAGAAGTGAAGCAGATTCTTTGTTCAATTTACTCAAATATTGAATCAGGGAAAACCGCCCTCAATCACCCATCACCATGACTCTTTATTTCCATACTTAACACTAATCCCTCAGCTCGTAAAAGCTCACAGCGTGAATCTTTCTGCAGCTCTGTGACAGTGATTGATATCTACAGCAGTTGAAACCACACTTTATTATACATGTACACACTCTTACCTGACTAAATATGACATTTTTCCTGATTGAATAGTTCCAGTAATTGTCCAGAAAAGTGGGTGCCCAATTTTAAGGCCAATCTCCAATTCCTGGAGGAAATGTTTCCTTGCACGGACACAGTTATATTTTGCACAGACATGGTCAGATGTCATACATTTAACAGATGGACTGAGCAGGAAACAGACACATTCTTAACTATTGCGTCCAGCCATCTTGGATTAAAATGAAAGCAAGCTACGAGAAAATATGTGATATTGGTTGCCGTCTGTCTCGAATGTAAAACTGCAAGACTACTCAGAGTTCAGCTGTGGAGGCAGGCAACACTTCGCCATACGGCTGCTACACAGTTTAATCTTAATATAAGATTAGATGAGGATAAGGCAGGTATCAGTTAAACCTTTAAAATGAGTCTGTGCGACTGTGTAAGATGTTCAAGACATGCTGGTTTGTTGTTTGTAGTTTATACTAAGTGTAAAACACCTTTAGATTCAGCAGATAATACAGATTAGGGAACTAATGCTTATCGTCATTATTGATTATGTGTTAATGACCAATCAATGAATCATTTGGTCTAAAAAGTGTCAGAAACTGGTAAAGTAGAGTCAGTTCATTGCTGTGTCGTTTCAAGGGGAAACCATCTGACTTTCATTCATTTCTGAGGTTTCACGGATCCCGCAAAACATTGCGTACTGACAAATAAACTAAAAAGTAAGCTTGTGGAAATCCACACAAAGGTTTCATACCACAACTACAAGACTATTGGAGGTTTTTCCTTCAGTGTGGTGTACTGAACAGCCATGGGAAACAATGGAGCGCAAGACGCTAAAAAGGAGCAATGAAAGACATTCTCTTGGCATAAGCTGTCAACTGCTGTTTCCGTTGCCATCTCAACTGTGTTTTGCAAACCACATCGCAAGTAATGGCTGCAACCAAGGAATTTCATTCATGACAATTACCTTCTATTTTGATTTCTCATTTGTTAATTTAAATATAAATCAATAATAAACCCAAGTGCTTTAAGCCAATTAAACTCCTGTGAATTGCTTGTTGTCAGAAACCAACAGAACAAATTCAAAAGATATTCAGTTTGCTGTCATTTAAGACAAACAAAAGCAGAAAATCCCATAAATGTTTGGTAATTTTACTGAATGAAAAATAATCAATTGTTCGATATACAGCCTCTCATTTGTTTTGCCATTTTTTCCCCCCAAACTATACAAATGAATTACAGAAATAAATGACTCAATGTGTAAAGATTTCATCTGCATTATGGTAAATAAAATAAGTAATACATTTCAATCAGAAAAGTTAGTTGTGGCCTTGTTTTTATAAACTGGCCATAAGGAAGAGCATTTAAGAGTCAATGGACTAAAACAATAAATCCTGACTAATCTAACAGGACAACCGAGCTAAGTAGATTTGTCACTTTTCATTGCAGGTTGTTTGAGTCAGGTAAATGAACCCTCAAGGCACAAAGACAACAAGTGTCTGTACTTCAGGATCCAGTAATGCAAAGCAGGAAATATATGCATGTCTGAGACGGAGTTCGAGTATGTGTTGAAGAGGGTCCACTCACAAGCCGGGGAAAAACTCATAAAATCTGTCAACGTTCTGTAAATCAAATATTCTCTTAAGCTTCAGAAGACCCCAGGGATCTGGTCTGGTGAAGAGCCCTGAAGAATGAGAAAATGTGGAACCAAGTAAATAGGTCACACTCTGGCCCCTTTCAATTTAAGACTCCACATGTGTTTCACATGTACGACACACTGCAACACAGCTTGTGTGGCTCAGGCGCAAACCATAGAACATTTGCAATCTATTGTGACTGCAGCTGTAAACACAATAGGCAGTTATGATTACAGCAAGAGCATCTGAAGGATGTCTGCCACCGTTAGAACAAAAACACTTAGGCAACCATGTCTGCTACTTAAAGAGACCGTCTACAGCCATGCTAGCAGATCTGAGAGGCACTAAAAACAAGAACAGTACAGCTGACTTTTACCACTGCAGGTATTTGGTCATGAACCAAACAATAAAGTACTGTACAGATTCAAAGTTAAGGGGTCACAAGTGTTATTGCACTTCAATCCATACAAGTAGTTCCTGAGAATATTTTCTCAACCCCACAGACGCCAACCATGTGTTGGCACAACAGTAGCAGTCGGGGAATTCATCATCTGAGGACCAGAACATCTGAAAATAATAATAACGATAACAACAACAACAACAACAACAACAACAACAACAAAAACAACAATAATAATAATAATAATAATCCATGGTAATACATCCAAAATGTGTTGATATTTTGCTAAGACACAAAAAACACCTGCTGGGAGAACTGCAGGAAACGTCTGGAGATCACCCGTGTAGGATTTATTCTCTGGGCACTGATCAGCCACAACATTAAATACCCTTTCAAACATTTCAGAGAACTGCAGTGTTATGAGATGATCATTTACATCACCTGTTAGTGCTTTTAATGTTGTGGCTAATTGATATAAATAAATACACAAAATTTCAACCCATGAAACAGTCGAGATGTTTCAGTCTGGATCAAAGCGGGAAACCACCATTGTAATTCCTGGAGCCAAACAACTAGCATGGATAAAATTGTATAAATCTAGCATTGATCGAAAACTTTGAGCACCGCCCAATAAACTCTTGATATCCACAATAAAGAGACGGTCAGATGATAGTGGTAAATAAAATACTATTTTTCAAATACTGTCAAAAAAATGTCTGAGCAGATGTGCAAAGCAGATGGCTCTGTGAGGAGACTTGGACCAGACCAAAACCATCCTCCTTTAAAACAACACAGGTGTTCTGATGTTGGAGGTTAAAGTCAGTGTTACAGATCTTTATCACCTTAAAAAAAGGTTAAACTCAATATTCTGAGTTTTCACTCAACATGTGGTTCTTACCAGATACAGAAAAGTATGAGCCTAGTGAAATACTGTAGACTAAAGTGAAAACATGGTTTTAGCTTCAACACAGAAGTTCAACGTTAAGATTTAAGAACACCTTTCAATGAGAAGAACTGAAATTGGATAGAATCCAAGACCCACTTTCTTCATCTTTTGTGGCAATAAATTAATTAGCTTTGGGTTTTGGATTGAATTTGGACTAAAGAAGCAACCTTAAGATGCTATCTTGCGCGATTGGCAATTCTAAGTGTTTTCTAATTAATTCTGCTAACATGTTTCTTCCTTAATAGACTACGTGAAATTACAATTCATCTAAAAAAACGATTAAACTATTCTCTCTTTGCACACTGAAATGAATTTTAGTCTCCTGTGCACTTAACAACTTGCCGAAGACTAAACATCTATTGGTAGTTTATACAATGGCATTCTTTCCTAGGAATTATGGTTGATACACCCAATCTATACAGTTGGGCTGTCACACTCCTTGGTCCAGTCCTCTATAATCTCAACAGGGAGAACCTGGCATAAAGAAAAGTAAAGTGTCTCCAGTCTTTGCATTGGGTTGTAATCATAGAGCTCACCAGGTTATGGGTGGTTTGGGCTCAACAGTTCACCTAAAATGAACTAGAGGTCTGTAAATGTAAGTGCAGGATTATTTTTATATGAGGATAACAAACAAATGATGACTGCTTTTTTCTTTCATTTACTGACATGCACAAAACCGGAAAAATGATGTGCCAAGTTGCCAAACAATTTTATAAATTCATATCTACAAAATACTTTGCAAGAACTAGGGAAAAATTAAACAGGCATATGATTAAACTGAAATTTAGCTACAATGGCAACAAAAGTCTAGGCTTTGGTTGTTGGCTACCAAAGCCAAGTTTGCTAATTAAAGAGTCATATAAGTAATTTAGTTTTTCCATGTTGACAGGCATCATGTTGAAATATTTACATAATTTACTTAATTACATAGCTATAAAATTACTGAGTGTTTCTGCAGGAGGTTTTAAAATGGGAGGTGTGTGCCATTTGATCTTTTCTAGTTAAAGAGTAGAAAACTAAAAAGGTAAAAACAGAAAGCAGTCTGACTTGAAACAAAGTTGCAGTGCAAGTGTTTTGTGCTGTAGAGGTAGCTGTAAAGATTGACAATGCTTAGTGTATCAATTAGTAATTTGTTTTGTTGAGGAAATGGTAAGTTTTTACTTTCTTCAGTTTCTCTCAAATATAATCAATAAAAGTTTTCACAGGTCACTGTTTTACGGTTCCTAATAATATATATTCAACTGTATCCCAGATAAACCACTTCAGTTTACTTAAAAAAGTTCTTGTCTCATCTCCTGGCTGGTGCTCTTGAATCACCTTTTCTTGCCTGGAGTATTATTTAGTCTTCCTGATGGAGGTTTTTCTATACTAAAATCAATAGAAATATGCACAGGTCATTTTAATTTCTATCCAACTTATACATCTACCCACACATCAAGAAAATCTGCAAAAGAAAATCACAATTAATGCATGTTTCCATTCATCAGTAACGTGAATATTAAGTGTTTGTTTGCCGATAATTTGGAGCCACTGACCCACTGCAGAAGAGGAGTGTGCGACGAGATGATGTAATGAGTGCCAGTCAAACTTAAAAGCGTAACAAATTTGAAGGAAATATTACATTTCAGCTTATTTCATGTTTTAATCTGAGGAAGGTTACAGTCTCCGCATTGCTCCACAGAAATCTGACGTTTTTCGTCTCCTCAGTGGTTGTTAAAGTTACATTATCATTTGTTTCCATTGCACTGCGGCTTTCTGATTTCTATCAATAAACTAACCTTTTCAACATCAGCTAATTTTGGGCTATTTTGCGATTATGGGGTGAATACTCCTTAAAGGTTGCTAATTTCAAGACGTGTCCCTACATAACCCAATTGGAAGACAATAAATAAGGTCACAGAATACGATCATATTATATTGCATCCGTTTCTGTTGACTTTTAGATGTGAGGATTTTCCAGCGGGGGTCATGAGATTTATTATCAACGAACTGTCCACAAGTCTTAAACATAGCAACACAGAAATGCTACCTCGCAGATGACCTCATTAGTTTAAATGACCCACTATAACTCTTGCAAATCCTTGACGCAGGCAAGACATTTGATTTATCTGCAGATTAAATTAAATAGCCTCAAATAACAGCAGTGGCAGTGATAATTGAGCTGTGGTAGAGTCAAGAAACCTTGAAAGCCTGTTTTACATCAAACTTGTTGAAAATATTAACATTGGCAAGCTGAGTGACAATCAAACAACTGTGGCAGAGACACAAAAAAAACAGAAAGATTGAGAGCCAAGGATTCTCATATGTGGTGTTACATCCTCATCAGTCTAACTCTGAGTCAGCTTCAGGCCATGTGCAGACACTGAGCAGAACAGAGATGTCACCGCTCACACAAACATGAACTAATATGGCTCTGAAGGCATAACAAATCCTCTCAGGTCGCTCCTGAGGCTTGCCAGCACATCTGCTGAGAGCTTCTGATTGCAGTCACTATTAAGAGCGGCTTCAAGCAAAACCAGACGGCAATTTCTGCGTGGAGATCCCTTCCCTTTGTTGTCTCAGTGTGGTAGCTCTAATGAGCTTGTGTTCTTTACAGATTAGAGGATCTGCACTTCCAGGCATTAGTTTACGGATTATGGTGACACTAGTGAATGATCTGTACTGAATGTGACCCTTTGTTAACTGATGTGTTTGGCTGGATAAACTGAGAGCTCAATCAAGCACAGGGCCAGATATCCTTAATAAGATCAGTGATGTGTCATTCATTGCTACAGTTAATGTCATGGTGATGAGAGGAATTACAGGACTGCTTTAATCTTTCATAAAGCTGCCACATAATATATATTTATGTTGCAAATCCAGCATTTTCCTGTATCTTCAAAAGGGACTAGCTCAACATGAATACATCTCCCTCAAAGTAGCTAAACGCTTTGGCAATTTCATGGCAATCCACCAATAGTTTTTCAGACTAACTCAAAATGTGAGACGTCAACATCTTGGTGGCCTTTGTACATAATTTAATGGTTATAAGTCCAATACTTGTTGATATTACATTACTCTGGACCGACCAACCAAGTTTTAATAGTAATTCCACATTAAAAAAAAAAGCTATACAACCCACTTCTAATTATTTGAACAGATTTGAAACACTACCCAAACTTTTAAACTACAAAGAAGAATATGTCTTGTGTTGTAGTCGACATGGTCCAATTTAGCCTACAGTTTTCAAAAATAATCTCAGTGCTTCATTCTCTCCTTTTGATGGGTTTATTTGCTGAGTTAATGGTCTTATTGAGCAGGGAGAAAAATTATCACTGTCAATTAAAACAGACAAAGAAATATAAAGACATGCTTTGACTGCATTGGGGAAGTCTTTTGTCAGTGCTGCACGGTCCAGTGAACTCAGTGTTGTAAGGTGAAAATGTTAGCTGACCACACAAAGCGCTTCCTAAAATGCAGAGAGAAAACTGAGCAGAAGATATAATCTGTCTCAGTCGAACTGTTAATTAAACCCATTAAATCCGAGAGCATCTGCCATGAATACTTAAAAATAACCATCATTTTAAAAGCAAACTATGACAAGGACATTTATAGCTTTTCTGATGTATTTTGCCAACAATGATTATTCTAGATTAGACCAAATATGTATTGTTATAATAACACTGACACTTGCCCACTTAAGACGGCAGTGGAAACATGCATTTTCCCCTAAACAAATCTTACAAGGTTTACAACAAGCACCACACATTGTCCCAAAATACATCAGTAAAGTCCCAAAAGACAGAAAATCTACAAGAATGCAGCTGTGAATGTGTCAGCTCAGATATCACATTGAACACATAAGCCAGTGTCTCTATTGGAGTTTAGATCACAGCATTAGACTGTAATCCTCCCTCAGGAGTTCATGACATTCATGCCAACAGAAATGCTGCAGTGCTTGAAATTTTCCATGGTACAATTCAGCTTGTAACTTTTAACAATTCTCTGTTAAAGCAATATTTAAATATCTTAGAGCATTAAACATGTTTTTCTTGACCTTACATTAGGGTCGTTGAAGGCTCTGTATGTTTAAGTTGTGAGCAGCTCAGCCAAATTGTTAAATTTCAATAGTTTGAAGAATCATGAGTACTTTTGTAAATATTAACAAAGCTAACTTTCCATGACCTTGACAAAAGTGACTTAGCTAAAGGCACACAGGGCTCAGGATGTAAATCCTGGTCTCCAGTATCCAAGTGCTGCAGATCCACTGCACCCATCATCAAGGCTGACCTTTGACCAACAACTTCTGTGTAGCACAAAAACATGCTTCCCTCAAACCTTGCCAAAGTCTGTAGTTTGGTCAAAGTACGGCCAACTTCTTCAAGTGGATCGCGGAGAACTCACATGGGCTTCATCATCATTCAGGGACAAATGGTAGCTTCCTCTTCAACATCCATTTAATCCTCCATTCTCTGTTTTTCATGCATGACGACGTAGATTCCAAGCAACATTGTAATAGCTTAGAAAATCCATGATGATAAGCACATGGCTACAAACAACTGTTGCACAGTACAATAGTCAATAGTGTTGCAGGGGGTGCTGCTTTTGACTGTCATCGACTAAAGACAAACGCATCAACAGTTATGGACCATTGTAAAGCAGACAATGAAGAGGGAGTGCTGCTGTCAATTCAAGCCAGCACGTGTGTATGGAAAAGGACTAAAAATGGAATAAGCATTAGTACTATACAAACTAAAGAGACAGGGTTGGACAGTAGAAGTGATATAAACTTGTAGATCATAAAATGAAGTTGCGCTAGAAGCAAAAAATTGGTGATATTATTTTGATTCTCCTGATATTTTAAACTCCCCAATATAATCTTCAGCATCAGCCTCAAAAATCCAGTATTGGACAGGCCATAAAAGGATGTACACTGTTCTATAAACAAGGAAAACTATAATTACAGGGAGGATATCTTTCTGTTGGTCGACAGAAATCATTAACAAATGCTTCAGTTCATTCACACACTGCTGATTCTATGCTGGCAGCTTGATATTGCGGCTTCAAACATGTTATTTTCTGCACAAGTTGCCCTTCAAAAGTTATGGCATAGAGCTGAAAGCAGTCCCAGCTAAGTTATAACACTGCTGGTACTCTCTGCTGAGCTGCAGGGCCTCCCCAGTTTCCAGGCCTGCCTCATTCCATCCAGCTGACATTTCCCCACTGTGGGAGATGGCTGATCTTCACAGAGGCTACTCAGTCTGGCCTTAGTTAGCAGCTACTCAGCGCTTTCATGCACACAGCTGCAGGAACTCTGTGGTCTCAACTTGGACAAAGACTTATGGAAAAATGTGTGGGAGCATGAAGCGATCATTCTCACTCATGTGACGTCTTTCACTGTGAGGTAACTACTTTTTCATCCACGTGAGAAATAGTCTAATACAATATCTGGTGAATCTATAAATGCTAAGTGATGAAGCTTGAGGCTCATTTCCAAGATTTAAAATACACCAGTGAAGAAAAGGTGACACCTAACTTCCTCTTACATAAATGCAGACAGACAATGTCGACAGACAAGCTGCATTTTTTTTCATCTAATACTTTGGTGTAGCAGTAAATATGGCTTGCTGGAGTGAAATACTGCAGCACTAATACACAACAACTGCACCACCTTCAACTGGGAATAGACTGAGGTAAATTATTTCCTCTAAAGCAGTCTGTTGCTGACTGATGTGCAGATGAGCCGGCTGGCCATCAATAACTGTCAACTCTGGATCTGCTGCATAGAGGCCATAAAGTGTGCACCCAGCATAAAATACATACACCATGTAGATACAGTATATTTCAAACTAGCTGTCAGGCCACATCGAGGCATCACACCGCACCATTTCTCTCTGCAGTCGACATTAAGAACAGAAGAGTCTGCAACTGATTATCTCTTCAAGATTCTTTTTATATCTGATAAAACCAACTTGGAAACACGGTGTATCTTAAGCTACACCAAAACATACCTGGCTTCAGCACTGAAATATACCACGATAATACAATTAACTTAATATATCTTACACAACCCAGCAGGAGTAGGCATCAGCCAGTGCAGGACTTCCTACCTTTAAGAGCTTAATAAATAAAATGTGGGTCAGCTGCTTATCGAAGATCAACTTTAAACCGCCAACATCAGTTTTTTGAGACTTGGGTGAGGCAAAAACAAACTTTGGTTATCGTCAAATGCACCCATAAGATTACTTTTGCATATCCTAACGTTGCACAGAGTGGCCAAGTTCTGTTATTTTCATTCCATCAACATAACTTTATCAATAGCGCACATAACTTCTATATAAATTGATATCACAACATGAAGCATATTCTAGCCATCAGCTTCATCCAGCCTATTCTAGAACACTAATCAAATAGAGCATTCATGTGTTGCTACAGTACAACCCTGCTGCAACAAAGACAAAATTAGATCAATGTATTATTAGCTTTGTATAAGATTTTACTTGATTAGAAGACATCACACAGGAGGCTGTAGTCTGAATGGGACAAAGCCACCACAGGAGCAAACTTCAGTGAAGACAGAGGATGTGAAAAGCCTTGAACATTTTTTGCTCAAGATACTATTTGTATAAAATGTGGTGGGAAGCGTTAACAAATGCACACAAGGTACAACCAAATATTTATCGCACGAGGTCATGTCATTTACCAGAGCACTGCAGACAAATTTAGAAAAGGGAGGAAAAGAAAACTACATGTCAATCAGCGGAGGGCATTTTCACAACAACTCCACGCAACTGTCCAGAAAGCTAGTTTCCCCAAATGTTTATCACTACAGATGCTCAGTCAGCATCATTTGTAGATCAGATTGAAATGCTGATTAAAAAAAGAGGAGCCCTAAAACATAATCCAAAGCACATTCCACTTAGAATTCATAAACATGTTTTATTATCTTAAAATAATTCTAAACCTGCAAAATAGGCAATACACAAAACTTCAATGTTATGATTTCAAACAGATTTAAGATGTCAGTTTGTTGATATTTTCTGCTTTGCATGGGATATCTTTGTCTTGAGGAGCTGATTCCTGTACTTAACACTAAATACCAAACAGGGACACCTCTAACAATCCCCAGCAGATTCCCATCAACCATCAGTGAGAAATATCAGTTAAGATGAAGATGGCTTTAGCACAGCAGCTGCTTTTAGATAAACTTCTCTGTGTGACCTGACTGTTGTTATGCTCAAAACGCAAGTTTTGCATACAGCCAGTGAGGGGGAGGTGATGTCATGCTTATCAGGCTACTGGAAAAGTTAGTTCAGCACAAAATACTGGATAAACATGTCTCTGTTAAATTAAACATCAATGTGACAAGTGTCCATTAATCTGATTACTTACTAGACAGAAAATGTAAGCACTACCATCTATCCTGTCATTTACAACACTATCATTTACAACAACATATACTCATAGGTGCATAGAAAGAGTTACACTTCTAAGGGTGAAATAAGGTCTTGTTGAAAGGAGGGAAATGCAGTTAACCACGCACAGTGAACATGCCGTGGACTGAGGGAAGCACCAAACCACCCAGTCATCCTGCTGCACACGAGTGAAGTTCTGCCAAATATGAAGTCACATGTTTAGTGGTTAGGTCACTGTAGAAGCGATTCGTTCTTCAGAATTCATTTTAAGGCATCAAGAATTTCTGTTATATTCGCGTTTTCAGTGTTTCAAATTAAATTCAAAGGTTAAAATGCTGAAATCTAAAAGACACACACTAATGTCTTAAATACTTTCATTTGGTTTCATTAGGGGAGGTTCATCTAAACGGTGCAGACGCTGCTTAACATGATTGAAGAATTTCTATCAGTCCTATTCATGAAAGATGAACTTTTTTTTGAGGACAATGTGGAAAAGAGCTACTCATTCAAAATGGTCCCCCTCACCAAAAGACCAGCCTCACTTGCCCAAACCAACCAAAACAATCTCTGGTTACCATGACAACTATACCACTGCCTTTTGATGCGGGTAACCGTGGGAGTAGGAACATTTCCGCAGAGGTTAGTCAGAGATGATTTTCACATGGTACACCCTCTAAAAACAGCCTTCCTGATGACAATTTTAATTTCTGGAAGATTCTGCAGTAAATAATACAATTCTTTGAATAACTGCTCTATCACATTTAAGCTATTTTTGCTTATTAAAGTGATTTCTGACATCTTATTTACAAAAACTTGTCTTGATTTATAGAGAAACTAATATGTATATAAAATGAAAAATGAAAAAAAAGAATTGCTTGCAGCCATAATCATTATTGTTCGCTTAAAAAAAGCCCATAATTAACTTAATTTCTACAAATGCAACCAAACCAATACTCCCTTGAGGTCAAACAAAAAAGCCACAAACTGCCATTAACATCTGCCTTTTGACTTTAATGTGAATGAGTACAACTGGAATTCACTCACGCATCAAATCACTCAGCAGTAGTCTTGGGTATTAACTGGCTCCAGCT
>CAEMYA010000073.1:2658773-2670088 GCA_903131615.1 Diplodus sargus
AGTTTTTGTCTCCCTGCTGGAGTCTGAGGGTGTTAAATGTTACCTCTGAGTGTCATCAGTTGACTTCATGTTCCTGAAAGAACAACTGGCCAATTTTCAACCTTATTTCCATGCATTAGTCATGAGACTGAGATGTCTACAGTGTTAACGCCCACATTACTTCCCAATGATTTCTTCATCACTGCAGTAAATACCAAATAGGCCCAGAGTGTCCCAACAGCTCAATCAGCCATCAGGGTAGTATGTTTTAACAGCAGGAATCCATTTCTTGTAAATGTGTGGAGGATATAAGAGCTAAGCATGGTTCATCTATTTGCTTATCAAGAAGAAATTAGTCATCACAATTTATAAAAACCCATCTTGGCATCTTGAAAATTCTGATGTACATTTTTCACTATTTTCTGGCATTTTTGTTTTACTCAGATTAATCAGATACTGCCCTCTGGAGTACTGAAGGATATAAATCTCACTATTTATCTGCTCAAGTACAAGTGATGGTCATGTCTGGACCGGGACTGATTCATACATTTAATGAGGGTGGCCCGGAGTTGCATTCTGCATGGGATTCCACAAAAAAAAAACAACGCAGATGATGATCTGCCTCATCCTGGTTGTTGACTGTTATTTTTAATCCGTCGATGGTGTAGGGTTCATTCCTGAAACAATTGACATATCATACATAGAAGGAATTTCCCTCTGATTTGGTGTTAAAGCGTTTTATGTAGATCCAATTTCATGCTTGTTACAGTAAGCTATATTATACATTTATACGTGTTTTTGGCAAGGCAGCATGCATGTGGTCCATTAGTATTGTGTAACTTCAGCAACGTGAGTCCAACAAGAAAACAGGCCTTCATTTCATGCTGCTTCCAAGTTCTTCAAGATCTCCCCTCTGAGAAGAAAACCATGGAAATGTTCAAACTGGTTATTTGAGTGATGTTGTCATCAGCTTTGCCTAGTTTCTTGGAAATACTAAAGACAGAATACACAATTTATGCTAAAGTTTTAGCATACATACAGCTGGCAGGATCATTTTCACGTGTTTTGAAGTAATGGAGACAGTTCTCTGACCCCTTGTCAAAAATCCCTGAAGCCTGATGTTTCCATCTTTAAATATTTGGTTTCCAGGGAAACCTTGAAAAGCATGAGTACAAATGTTTCAAAAGCTGACAAGAGGTTTCTTTCTGTGCATTTTTGGCTAATCAGTAAATGTACTAACAATAATATTGTTGCATGATTTGGATGAGATTAACAATATTGTACCAGGTGACACTGAGCCCTCTGCACTGTTTAAATAAGTCATTCATGGCTGGATGCCATCAGTAGCGGAGATTTCTAATTCCACATGCAGGATTCATTGGTATTGTGCTGCAGATGTGAATTTTGGCACTGAAATCAACAAGTGTAATTTATAACTTTGAAGGCAACACCAGACTTCTGCTTTCAAAAGGCTTTAGACTCAGGCAGACAAAGACAAAGTGTAAGCAACTTAACGAAAACCAAGGCCAAAAATCGACATGAGGATAAAACACCATAATGAATCAGGTCGTTGTGGGGAAGCTGAGACAGTTTAGGTCAAGGTCTGATGGTCTGCTGAATAGTTTCCTTTTACTTTAATTTTTTTATTTTTAAATGACACTGGTCTCTTAATAAGGCAAGCATATATAAAATGATTTTAGGCAGTAACAAATGGCTTTATTAATGATATGGAAACAGTTGATGCTTTATAGATCAGTTATAAGCCATTTCTTAGCGCAATCTTTGGGTTGCCAGGTTGTGTAAAATTCCTTTGGCTGGTGGTTTAACCTCTCAAATACAATAGTCAATGAGTGCTGAAAAAAAAACATGAGTAAATAAAAGGATTTTACTGCAGATTATCCACAACACATTTCATAACGTAAGAAGTCCTTTGTAGTTATCTTCCTGATGAATTAAAGAGTTAAAAAGACAAAGCCAATGTCTTGCTACTTTGCTACAGCCAATTGCAGGTACCGTAATTGATGTACACAGCATTCATAAATTATTCACTGACATTCAGGCAATCTGTGCCTTATTTGAAAGTTGATGGAGGTTAATATGTAAGCAATAAATGCTATTCGATTAAGTGATTTAACATTAGTATCTTTAGAGAAGCACTGCAGTCAAAAGAGTGTGCAGGCGAGTGGATATCATCCAATCAGTGACTGATTGTACCTAATGTTTCCCAGCTGTTTGATCAAGCACAGTTTTTAAATCTTTAAAACACTGCCCAGTTATAACAAATTCTCCTACTGAGGAAATCATATTGTTTATATGTACTAATTTGAACCATTTGTCTACTGCAGGACCTGGACGTAAGGTATTCTAACCCACTGTAGATATTTATCAGGCTACCAATATCCAATATCTCTGTCAGGATGTCCTGTGGCAACCTCATTAATTGTGTAATGGATATAAAAGCTCAAACTATAAACATTCTCCTCTTTTCTCCAGGAGTCCCTCCAAAAAGAACAAGGCCCCAGGAGGCCCTGGAACACCTCAGATTTTGTCATGAAGTTGTTGAACAGGGCTTCCTGATCCAAGAACACCAATAAAACACACCTCTGCCCTAGAGGCTCGTTTATTTTAATGGATGACCGCTATTTTGGAGACAACAAAATGGATGATAAAGGAATATATGAATCCATCAAAAGATACTAAGAAGCTTCATGACTTTTTGTGATGTAAAGCTCATGAATTTCATTTATTCATAGATTCTTTCATTATCATACTATGGTAGAATTTAAATTATTTTAAAGCCTACCCATATCTACTATGGTCTTTTATCTGATTCAGCACAGTCTAACACATTGATTAGAGGCTCATTTCATTCAGCATTAGTTACCACATTAGCTGGCAGAGGACTGCATGAGTGGAGAGAGGAAACAGGCACATAATGTCAATAGGTTCACTTGAGTCAGGGCAGATGAGTCACGAGGTGGAGGCATGCACCAGTGGAAATCTACTACCAGAACATGTGCACATTTAAAAATAGTCAACCAATAATGACTAGTTAATATAAAACAAACCTGTGTGATACTGTTAGCCTCATTACAGACCTTGAAATCACTGCCAAATATTCCAGATAAGTTCATGGTCAACCTATCAGAACTAACCAAAATTAGGAACGGGGAAGTCATTTTTAGATACTGTTTGAACCATCTACACACCTTTAGAGCATTTCTACAAATGGCCATTTTAACTAGTATTTTTTTATTTTTCAGTTGTGGCATTCATTAGCTGTTTTGCTGTTTCATAAAACATTTACATAAATGTGGAAATATCCAGTCCAACAAGTAAGATCGCTCCATTAAAATGATGAAATGATGCTAAAATACATCTGAGGTTTGGATACAGTTTGTGTAATCCCAGATAAAAATATCCTCATATGAAGTGTGAAACAACCTAAGTCAAGTTTAACACGCAAATCTATTTTTAAGTTTTAAATCAAGAGAATTTAATAAATGAGCTCACTGATGTCCAGGTGGGGGATGAATCAGAGGATGAGTTACCCGCTGGTCATGCAAACTCCTCGCTCTCAACAGTGGAGCCGCTGACATCAGACTGTCTGTGAAACACAAGCTGGCCTTTCACTGCTCAACTTTTATAGTTCTAGTTATTTGATTAACTGGATGTATTAGATTTTATGGCAAAAATGCAAGTTGTTATATGTCTTACCAAGATTCATAATGTCCTCTTCCCCCAAGATAAATGTAATGTTTTAAACAGAAGACATCATTAACTGTCCTACACTGCAGCACAGCCTCTGACACACCACAGTGGTTCATACGTGCAGAGACTGCATGGGAAGTGAGTCTGTGTCCTGCCTTTTTAATTATGTATTGACAAGACCCCGGGGAGTGACCTAATTTCACTGCTAACCAGCAATTAGTCAGCCAGTGTGCGACATGGTTAGAAGAACATACAAGAACATGGTTTAATTCTGTATAAAGATATTAAACCTTTGTCTGACTGAAGTGTCCAATCATAGTCAAGGTTTTATTTATGTTCTGCGTCACTAGTAGCTCCTGATCTCTATGATGATCAGACGTAGAAATGCCACTGTAAAAAACTATTCAATTCAGCACAAGTTAAAGGCATTATCACATTAAAGTTATTGGATTTTGCAAAACCATTATTACCATCATAAAGGCTTAGCATAATAAAATAATGTGCCATACAATTATGTGCAGTTAAAAGGCTAATAGGGCTCATAGCACTGCAGTTACATCCAGTACCTATTGTTTACAACTGTAATACCAATTTAAGGAACCCAAGCATAGACGGTAAACAAACATTTTATTTATCTTTTTCTTCCTGTATGAAGATATGTTCCCTTCCATTTCTAATAAAGTGAAAGAGCTAAAATCATGTTTTAATAGAGTGTTCTTTTTAATTTGGCATTAAAGATGACATACAATCACCAAAACCACAATGTTCTGTAATTCAGGTTAAAGTACTTAGTTGCTTTTCCCTCTGCACCAGCTTCAGAGTTGTATAATTTACAAAAACTGATAATCCCTGCTGACACTGGCAGGCAAGGGTAAGCAAGGGTGAGTGATCTTATTCAAAGGGCACTCAAGAGTAGACCATAGCAGGTTAGCTTCAGTAAAATCTTCAGTTTTAAA
This sequence comes from Diplodus sargus, assembly GCA_903131615.1. Classification (NCBI taxonomy): domain Eukaryota; kingdom Metazoa; phylum Chordata; class Actinopteri; order Spariformes; family Sparidae; genus Diplodus; species Diplodus sargus. The sequence goes on from CAEMYA010000073.1 coordinate 2,663,420, forward strand.
TGGTTTGCATTCCCAAGAACTCAGTAGTTACTCTTGTCCAGCAGTGGCTCAAACACTGGCAATCAGAAAACATGTGGAAACATTCCAAAGGATAAAAATGATCTAATGTGCTTTGGCCTGTGTAAGCATCCTGAAGTGTGCAGGATTGTGAAAATATCTCTTGAGTACTAGAAATAGCATGGCAATAAACAGCTGTAGGTTTATGAAATGTTCTTATGTGGTAGATGGTGGAAAGACTGTGGATCACGGTAATTCTGGAAGAGATTAAAAAAAGCTTGGAAAAAGGTGTTACAAGGTCTAAATCAAATCTGATAACAATTACCTTTGGTAGCAATACAACTAAAATGCCTGGTTGAGTTGGTCATTTCTCAGAGTAGGTTTATGGTTAGCTATATTTGTTTCTGGACGCTTTCACTTTATTTTTGCCCGATGGTCCTGTCCAACAGCGATGACAGTTTTGTGTCAAGAAGGAAGTCCGATTTGAGGGGAAATTTTAATGTAAAGTAATATAATGTAAACAGTATTGTTTTAAAACACTACTAATACCAATTTAAGTTTGTTTTCTATATAGCTGCAACCAAAAAACCTCAAATAACAATTTTCCTCAAGTAATTCTATGAATTGTGTGGTTCTGTAAAATTACAGAAAAAGTTAAATGAAAACAAGAGTATTGGTTGCTTTTAGACATACAGAAATAGCACAACAGATTCTTCGTTGTCTTAAATCATGTTACAAAACACACAGCTCATTTGGCTGATGCTCAAGCCATAAAACAGCATCCAGAAACAGGAAATGGAAACTGTGGCTGCTGTAAAATCCATGGGATCACCGTGTTGGCAAACTTGGAATTGTTTGCAGCTTCATCTGCTACTCTGAACTGCCAGCATATTACCTTTTGCCTCGGCCGTGAATGCTTTTGCTGAATTTCTCTAGACACATTAATGTCCAAAGGGTTTCACTATAATCTGATTGTGAGACAAGTTCAGGCCATTTTAACTTGAATGCAGTGCTTCTTGGCAGCTACACAGTGTCGTTCACTTTAAAGCTGACGTGAAAGTATGAGGACTAAATAAACAGAGGAACTGCAGGTGTTTCTTCTAATCCCTTTTGACCAACTGCCAACAAACATTTGAGACCAGGCATGGTCATTATGACAGCAGTTATGAAGCTACGTCTTAATCTGAGTGGGACAAGGGCAGCATACGTCAGCCATGACACTACAAGTAAATGTTTAGATTACAGAGGATACTTAATACTATCAACAGAAATTTACAGTTTTTCAGTACTTCATCAGTGCCTTCCACTACTGGTTTGACAAAACAAGGCTAAGAATCTACAGCCATGCTAGCAGCTCTGTAAGGCGTTGAGCTAAATGCAGTGCAGTCAAACAGTAAACTTAACTGGGAATTTAATGCTTATAAATTACCCCAAGCATCCTTTTCTGCACTATAATCTCTGATAAACAAGTTTCTGCATAGCCGATACCAATTTATCTGTGATATGCCAATATCGGCTACCTGATATGTTGGCCGGGCCAACAAAGTACAGCTAAGGCTGTTGGAAATATCATTAGTTTTACATTAAGTCAGATTTGTGACTAGACGAATTGTGATTTTGATCTGATGATTGCGCTAGATGAAAAGTCAAGGGTTCACTAAATATCATCCTCAAGGCAACATTTGCGTACACAATGTATACAAAAGTCACGGTAATCCATCCAAAGTTATTGAAATGTTTCAGTCTGGAAAAGTGTTGAACAGACTAGCTAACCAAAAGCCAGAGCAACAGACCAACACTGCCATGACTAAAACTGGTAAATCTGTCTCTGGTTAAGTTACATCTTACAACCAACTCATCACCTAAAAAAAAAACTGACACTGTTTCTTACTGCAGGCTACCTCATTATATTTATGCACTTCATTAACTTTACCAGCACTCTCCAGCCACAATCTTTCAAACAGCCACATATCTGTTAAATGAGCTGGGAGTTCTAGCTTTTACATGAAGTCTTTAAAATGGTGACATCACACATCAGCTGTTGCTACTGTATACATTACTTTGAGTTGAGTTACCCAACTCCTGTCTGACCTGAGTCCTGGGTGAAAAAAAGAAGAGGCAAAGACATGGTAGCCGAAACATGCCTGCTTTTTATCATCAAGGGAAACGTCCCAGCGCTTCCACATAAAATCAACAAACTGGCCAACAAAGCCACAAGAAATTAAACAGAGGGACAACTCTGCCTGGAGCCACGTCGCCTTGAACACAGTTCACCAGCTCTTTTCAGGACGTTAAATTGATTTATTTGGACAAAAAAATACTTTTATGCTATCAAAAATTAAAACTTGGCTTCAATCTAACCTATGAATTCTAAAATAAAAATGTAATGTGCATTTTTAGATTTGTGTCACAACATTTGGTGCATATTTCTGTGCTTCCACTAACCAGTGCAAAAAAAGCACTCCCTCTGTTGGTCTTGGTTTTAATTTTTGGTGCAATGTTTGAATCCAAGGCAATGAGTCATTCACCAAATTCTACTGTAGCAATCACTCTTTTCCATACCATGTGTCCACTTATTGCTAGATCTATTAATAAGAACAACTCTTGATTACATTTCAGTTTAATAATTTATTTAAAATGTAATACAAGCATTGCAACTCTGCTTGTGATTTAGATGATGGAGAGTGTATTTCAATTTTTTAAAATTATAATTGATCATAAAAAATATTGTTTGTTCCAGCCCTTAACGATATCTTCCATTCATTTCAGATTAGAGAGTATTAAACAATTTAGCTTTAATTCACCCCAAACAAGGCCAGTTAAACATCTGTGGTTGAGCCCTCTTCATGTCTATCAGCTGACCTTTACTCTCAAGAAAAACAGAAAATGCGGGTCTGAAGGAAATATGGACACATAAAGTTTATCAAATACCACTGTGCACATCCTGAATCATGCTCACAATGCCTCCAAAACCACATGGGGTCAAAGCTGCACTGAGTTCCATGAAACCAAACAACATGGTCATTACTCTGGTTGTTTAGTCTGGAGGACACCGCTGGCATCGGCGCTTAATGTCTGACTAAAAGAGAGCAATCCCAAAGTGATGAGGTATTTTGAATATGCCGTCATCGCTCACGATGTCTGGCTTATGTACGCATTACAACTTGCTTGTTCGGGCCAAGTCCAAAACGGAGCATCCGTCTCACCTTTTCTGTGTCAGTTTAACGCCAGGAACAAGGGAGGTAGTGCGTTTTGCACAGTCTTGATTAACTTGTATGAACTTAAATGAATCAAATCTGTATTTTTCTCTAATAAGACAGAAACTTTCCAATGACATTTGACCTTTGTTGAACTTCAGAGAAAGCTCCGAGTTGGGGTTCCACTACATGTTCGATGGAAGTATCGTATTTTTTACTACTTTACATCTTTAATAACAACCAGAGTTATTATCTTACCTACAAAAATGTTTCATTGATTGGTTGATTAGTCGGTTGTCACAAGGATAAACTGACAAATGGATTGATGACTGATTCATCATTTGAGATACTTTCCATGAAAAAATATTTCATGCTTTCAGCTAATAAAATGTGATATATTAACTTCTTTCCCTTGCACCCAGACATTTCTTGTGCATTACTGGAGGGCACACAGTACTGTTCCCCTACTATTCCGTAGTTTCAACTGACAGAAAAGCAAAAGGACACATGGAGTCAAATGTTCATTAATATTCCATCTGCTTTCCTGTCAGCCCCTGGGAAGCACCCAATGATTACTATAGGTTTACATGAGTACAGAAGAGTTATTTCCTTTCTGTGCTCATGTTAGTGGTCCCTACTCCACAGGTGCAGGAACATCATTGTTTATTATTCTTTTTTCCACCATTTTTTCAACCATGTGTGTCAATGCTTGTGTCCACTACACTATACTACTCACCTAAATAAGAGATATAGGTTACAGGTGCTCCAACAAGTACAGTAAGTCTAAGTGATTTACCTACAGTGACCCTGGCAGTTATCTGAACATAACACACAAGAATCGTGCAGCAACTAACCGGGCCAAATAACAGTCAACCTCCTCCAACAGAGAGGACAACACTGGAACATCTCTGTGGAGATTCATTTAGCAACAGCAGAGCTCAAACAGATAGACGAGTGCAGGAGTGTGTCATCTATTCCACTCAGCAGTAGTCCATTTGACTGTTGGAAAGGGTATGCAAATGTTTATCCCATGCCTTCTCCACTGTCAGAGCCCATAAACATCATTCATTTCAGCACAACAAGCCCTCCAAATTAAACAACAACATATGTTGCTTGTACAGATCCTCATCTGTCAGGGCCTTTTCAAACTTTCAAATTGAGGTTTGATTATGTTAAGGCACAAATACAGTTTGAGATCATGTCCAAAGAAGTATGGATTCAATTTTGTACAGTAAACATTTTGGTGGCTGTTCTTTGTGATGCTCGTGAATTCAGAAGTGTCTCTGATATAAAGTGTACCCTAAATTAATAGAGAACCGTCTCAATGTTACACAATTCAACAGCATAGCAATCTACAGCTAAAAATTATTTTTCAGCTATAACAGCACCTCTCTGAAATAGTTGAACAGGAACAACAAACTTCAGTAAAGAAAGCAGAAGTTTGAGGATGTAGCTAGCTATCAGCGTAGCTAACTATGGTAACAGACAACTAAAATTGCGTCGCAGAGTATTACGCTAGCATAAAACACACACAACATCCATTTTAGCACAAGAAAACAGAAAACACTTATCTGGGTGAAGTGAAGCAGTGGTCCTAATCTTGAGGAGACGTTCCCAATCCCGGTTAGCGTAGCTAGCTAACTAACGGACTAACGGACAACTAAAATGGCGTCGCAGAGTGTCCGTTAACGTCGTATTCAGAGCTGTCAATCATGGAGGTTGTTGCTGCTTTCTGATTGAGACGAGATGGAAAGTAGTGGCAGAAATACATCCCACAGGTGAGTGTAACATCCTGCGACAGGTGGATGTTCAAGAGTACCGCGCCAAAAAGAAAGGGTGCGCTCGATTTACACTTCGGCCTGTATAGAGCGTGTCATGTGAGTGAGTTTAGCACCGCACCATTTTACAGACTTTCTCGTCGCCAGTCATCAAATTCACAGTGAGTACATTTACCTTCAAATACCCCAGACTCGTACTTGAGTAAAAGTACGGATATTGTGTTAAAATAGTACTTTAGTAGAAGTGAAAGTCACCCATACAAATAGTAATTGAGTTAAAGTAAAAGTATCTGTTTTTAAATGTATTTACCTATAAAAAGTGGTTTATTTTTCATTTTAATGTCGATAAAATCAATTAATTGAACATGCACGCGTTTGGCTCTGAAGCAACGTGTAATCTGAAAAGTAACTAGTAAATACATTTATTAACAATTAAGTACTTCTGCTTATTGAATATTTACTTTATATTTATTCTCTGACATATTTTTAAGGGAAACATTGCACTTTTTACTCCACTACATTTATTTGACAGCTTTAGTTACTATTTTGGTAACTAAATATGATACTGTCATACAGATCAAACTATCCAGCCTTGTGCAAAGTAGTTAAAATGAGTCTGCCTCCACCAGCTTTACTGTTAAACCTTTATTATGAACTTTTATTCACATGTTAGTGAAATCTTGAATGTCATACTTTTACTTGTATGCATTTTACAGAGCTGTACTGCTAGAACTACCTCCACCATTGAGTTTGAGCAAATAGCATCATCATTTTTTTTTTTTACATGATTTATAGATTTTCCATAATAAAAGCACAGAAACCTGAAATATGATGTCATGACAGACATAAACCCTCCCTTTAGTTGTACAAAAAGTAGACTGTATAATGTGAATCTCAGTAGAGATTACAAATGACACTGATGAACTAAATATAAACTGCTCTGGGTTGGTTAAAGGAAAAAAGATTCAGTTTCTTTCGCTTTCGCTGTCAAAATAAAGAGGTCATGAGAAAAAAAAAAATCCTCCATTAGTTTCCATCTCCTCACTGGACCACATCCTGTAAAGGTAACCACCGCTTCCTCCACACTCCTCTGCAGTCTGTGTGTGTGACTCACCCATAAGGTTGTGTTCATGTCTTACACAACACGTCCTGTCGGCAGCACAGCAGCAGTGTCTTTGTGCATTTACTGTAAGAAGTTAATTATAAGCACTTAATTTAAATGAGCATCCCGGCAGCACTCACAGATGTGTACAATGCAGAGCATTGTTTTGAGGGTTAAACGGTCCACTGTGTCCACTACTTTTAATAAAGATGTCCCAGCAGTTCACTTCCAGTAACAGATGTAAAATGCCTTTAAATCACACTCCTCATAAAAGTACAATGATTCCTGTTTTCATGGTTTTAATGTTTTTATGTACTGTGTAGCTACATTCTGAGGGAGAGGTTCAGCCTTTTTCATTCAGGGACCCATAGTGCCCTCTAGTGAGCAGTCTTGGGAGGTAATGTAATATATTAACTCAAGATCACAGACCCCCAAGTCTTAAGGAATCACCTCTGATTATTTAAAATTATATATATTTTAAGGTTTGAAGAAAGAAGTCAATCAGTGATGGAACAAGGATCACTCAAATTATAATCAGTTAAACTTCCAACGCTATTTCCTTCCTCATTCTTCCAACTTAAAAAAAAAAAAAAAA
>CAEMYA010000073.1:2678342-2706381 GCA_903131615.1 Diplodus sargus
GGCTGTATTAATTCATACTGCCTTTATTTTGACAAAGGTGTTTGTTTTATTTCTATTTTAAATTTCAACCTCAGCTCATTTAATATGTCTATAATGTTTTTTCATCCCACCATCATCACAGCATAATATTTTGCTTCCCATGTTATCAAGCTTTCATTCTGCGGTCCTGGATGAGTTATTGTAATATCGAAATTCTTCACTACATTTGGCAAATGACCTGTATGTTGGCCCATAGACCAAATACATGATATTTCCCTGGTGTCCTACAGGGGGCTTTGCCTCATAATAAAACTTACTATATATTAAGTATATGTGAAATAACTTTTTTTGGGTGTTTTTTTATTTCGAGGAGACATCATGTGACTATCTACAAAAAAAACTTTTTTTTTTAAATAAACGTGGGCGATTTACAATGTCAGCAGCATCTAAAAAAAACTACAGATGCTCTACCTTCTGGTTGAAAGGCCATTTGAGCAGAGCGTCACTCAGTCCTCTCATCACCACAAAGAACAAGGACAAGTGGCTGCCGCGCCCCGTCCCATCTCCATTCAGGTAGATCCGCAGACACATCTTGTAGCCGTACTTACTGGTGTAGAAGGCTGAACGGGGAGAGAAACTCAGATTCAGTCATTTGCAGATAATAATCTGTAAATTCAGACTAGATCTGACTCTCCTGGGGTGTCTTTTGTATGAGGGATCTTATTTCTTAATAACCTTCAACAGGTTGGATTCAGTCGGGATTACCTGGTGAAAACATGGCGGGGGCTCGACCGGCGATGGCGTCTTGCCTCTTTTTGGCGAAATCAGAGATCCTCCAGACGAAGACGCCATCGAACGTAGTGGCAGACATTTCCCTCAGCCGACCCTCCATCTCAGCGACTGTCAGGTCCTTCAACCCGACCGTCCTCTCCAGCTGACGCACCTGAGACATAAACACACACTCTGTTCAACTTCTTGGGTTGGGCAACTTGGAAATATCTTTTTTTTTTTTTTTTTAAATGATTTGCATTTTTTATTTGGCTTCATGCCCGCAGGTTGTCAAAACACCAGCTGGTCCTCTGATACCTTGTTACTCAGAGCCTCGATCTTGTCCTGGTCCAGTTTGTGCTGACGGTTGCTGGCCTCCATGGTGGTGGCGAACCTCTCCACCTCTCTGTTCAGGACGCACACCACATTTTCAAACGTGCCGGCTTTCACTTCGAGCTCCGTACACCTGCGACCCAGCTCGGCCACCTTGGTCTTCTCGCTGTGGAGCTGGAGCTCCAGCGCCGCTCCCACCGAGCTGGGCAGGGGGGTGAAGGAGGTAGACACAGACAGAGTGGGAGCCAGGGTGGGTGGAGGAGGGAGCGGAGCTGAAGCGGGTGGACCAGGTGGACCGGAGCTGGAGGATGAGGAGGAGGCGGCGGCAGCTCCCTGCACGGGAGGCCCAGAGGAGGTGGTGCTAAGCTGGGAGACTCTGGCCTCGAGCTCCCTGAGGGACTGCTGGAGCTCCACCAGTTTGTGTCCGGCGAGTTCCAGTCCCTGGGGCTGCAGGCCCTCCATGCTCACTTTCATGCCCATGATGTAGTGCAGCAACAGGTTGAGGTGCTCGTAGGCGTAGGCGCGCTCATGGTCGTGGATCTTTTCCTTTTCCACCTACGGAAATAAACACAAGGAGTGTGAGAAACACATTTAAGGAATAATTGCAAAACGTGTGGATATCAGCCTCAAACGGTTTGTAGGAAAACCAGACGTAACCCTCCGTCTTCTCTAACAGTCTCTCCCCTCATAATAATCTAAAAGTGTGCAAACAGGAAGTACTTACGGACATGTCACATCCCACGACATGAAATCGACATGGAGTTCTGAATTTGCTGCAGAACTTAATGTGGTCCACGTACTGAAAAAGAACACAACAATTAAAAGTGTTACTAGCAAACTTAGCAGTAAGTGTCCAGGTTTAAAAAACATGCTCAGCTCTGTGACTTCGAGAAGCACAAACTGAGCTGGAGCAGCTTTGCGTGACCCTTTTTTTTTCCTGCAACAAAATGCTTCCTCTCGCCTGCACGCTGTTTTACAGATTCACCTTTTCTCTGGGTATTTTCTTCTTGGCGCAGCCTTCACAGATCATCGGGTACTTGGGACAGATCTCATCGTGCGCCTGAAAGAAAACAAAATGTTACACAGAGAGCTGCTGTGGCGCGACGCTGCGGCCCCGGACGAGCCTCTTAGCATCCTAGCGGGTCTAAATAAATCATGTCCAACCTTGATGTTTTTGAAGTGAAATGGCTCCTTGCAGTACTTGCAGTTGAGTGTTCTCTCCGGGCACTCGCGCTCATTATGGCGCTCCTGCTCGTTGAAGCGAATATGTTCTTTGCAGGAGGGGCAGGGGATGATCATGAACTCGCACTTGCCCTCGTGGTTCATCTGTAAAGAAAAAAAAGTGGAGCTTAAGTTGTTACAACAGGCTCTGTGGTGTGCTGCGCGAGCTCAGCTGAGCTGGCAAAATGTAGGAAAATGAGTTAACAGACATCAGGAAAAAAACTGCACATCTACATTTTACAATAAAAACTCATGATTACCGACCTGTTAAACAAACGGTAAAGCAATAAAGAAGTCATGAAAGTAGGTCAGACGTCGCCTCACCTCGTACTCTTTGATGCTGCCTTTCCAGGTGCAATTTTCATTGATACACACGGCTGAAAGGTGTTCGACTTCCCTTCGGACTGCGTTGTCAGGAAAAGCCTGAAAAAAGGAAAAAAAACAGCAGAAAACAAGGTTTCCTTCATTGTGAGCGTGTGGGAATCATGAGAACAACGTTTCTCCTGCATGTCTGCTAACAAATAAAGCAAGAAGCAGCTTTTTTTTTTTCACCCTCCAGGCCAAAACTCAACCGCAGGTCAGCGAGCCAGTAAATGTAGGCCGACACTCATCCATTATGACAAGGAATGGAAGAAATTTCGTGTCCAGTTTGCACATGGTTATGGAGAAAATGAGACTAATAGCAAGACGTTAATTCAAAGCGACAGTGAAAATCAGCCTTTTACTCATCACAGAAGATTTTGTCTGATTTTCGTGGTTCCTCCGCAGCAGCGGGAGCTCAAATACAAACTAATACTAAGAATATTTATCTCATTTCTGGTCAAAATATCAAATTACACTAATTATTAATTATTATTTATCATTTTGTGAACATTTGTTATTTTTAACTTCTACAGGATTTGCAGGAAAACGTCAACAAATAACTACCGTCATGATACAAACATCTAAGACAATTAGAGAACTAACTGAAAGAGAACATTAGAAATAAACTAAATATTTTTAGTGTCATTTCTTTCCGGGGTAAAAGAGAAACATTCTGATGTTCTGGATAAAGAGACACTCAACAGATTACTATTTAGAGGTACCAGATTTAAATATAACCATTTTATGCTGCGATTTCTATAAATTCTGGTGACATTTCTGGTTTAGAATAGGAAAAAAACATATAATAGGCTAATAAAATACAAAAATTAATTGTGTAAGATTAAACCAGAGGTTTTAAAAAGAAGGTGTGGATAATATGATTCTTGTTATTTATTGTTGCTTTTACAGATTCTGTGGCTTAGTTTGACTGGAAGCTGCCGTCAGACTAACGTGACTTAAATTAAAAGATTAAATACGTTTTAGCATCGTTTAAACCTTTAGGTCCCTTCAGGAGTAACAGTTTTATGTTTTTTGTATGCTGAAAAATCTTCCATCAGCGACAAGGAGGGGAAAACATCTGGAGTTGTTACATATACAGAAACATCTGCGTCTGTTGCTGCGCAGACACGTCAGAATGAAACTGAAACCAAGTGAAAAAACATGCCAAAACCAAACCTAAGCTGGGAGTTGCCACAATTTGCTCAAAATGAAACTGTTGCTGCATCACAAGGTTCAGCAGTGGTGGTGAATGTTTAGGACCGAACAGCTGTTTTTAATTCGCCCCTGAGACATTTCTACTTAGTTCATTTGTTGTATTTGTTGTATTTTGTCTTTGTCTTGTCTGACGTTTGTTCCTTTTACTGTTTCACTGTCAAACAATTCTGTACAAATAAAGTTGTTATTATTGTTTACACGCATATTCAAAGTCAAATGAAAGATAAAATGACACATCGTCTACTTTAGCTAGGATTCGTTCACCTCACCTGACTGTAAACTGAATTATCTTTTTGGGTTTTTGGACTGTTGGTCAGATAAATCACAACATCAGAACGCGTCAGCTTGGACATTTACAGAACAAACAACTGATCACTTAAATGGAGTAACGACGCCAGAATTGTGAACGCTTTGACTAGAACTCTACTGGAGCGGCTGAGGTACCAAATAACATGAAACTGACCCTAATTTAACAAAAAAACCAGAAAGAAACACTTCAATACTCACACATCCTTGTTTCAAAATCGATGTAGGATCCTCAAAGATATCTTCTTTAATGCAGGCGCCACATTTCTGGGGTCCATTACTGCAAAGAACAACAACAACATAACACATCAGATGCACTAAAGATCTCACATATTATCACGTTAGATATGCTTTGGTGGTTCTTCATCATCAGATCTTTGGACCTCGATTTCCCTGTACGGTTCTTCAGAGGTTCTCTACTTGTTCCTCAGCTTAACTAAGTAGAGTCTGGAGGGGGGAACATAAATGACATTACAGTGTATTCCTGAAGATAACATGTTCCTTTTGTCCTTTGGTAAATTAAGACATGTAGTCGGGTAATCAGCACAGGAAGCGGATGTTACCGGGCTTTAAACTACGTCGGATCTGTCCTCACCTCACGGTCCTGTTGAAGCAGTAGGAACAGAAGCGATGTCCACACTGGGCTTGAAAGGGTCGTCGGAGGATGTTGTGGCAGCAGTTGCACAGGTGCTTGTCCTCCAGCTTGTTGCCCAGGATCTTCTTGGGGAAGCCGGGTTTGTTGCTCTCCATGGACGAGGGAGGGGACGGCTCCTGTGTGGCCATGGTGTCTGTTCACACGTCACACCTGAGGACAGCAGAAGAAGAAGAAGAAGAAGAAGAAGAAGAAGAAGAAGAAGGAGGAGACGTTCAGAGACATGTGTGTGATGATGAGGAGCAGTAATGGAGGCAGAGCATCACGGGCCAGCTGAGAGGCCCACACCCTTTGTTTACATTCCCACTCTGCATCCCGGCTCCTGGCGCTTCCACTCGGCACAAACTGACGAGCATCCTCGCCGCCTCTGTACTCACACGATCCGGGCTCGGCTCAGCCCAGCCTGCTAACGACGCGGACAAAGCGCACATCCATTGTGTCTCCTCCGCCTCCTGCTCCTCTTCCTGTCGCTGTTGCTAAGCTATCAGCATCCTTTAGTCGGAGTGGTACCCAGCACGCCGCCACGCCCCTTTGAAATCTGACACCGTTTACTGGAGACGCTGTTTTTTGTGTGTGTGGTTTTCTTTTTTTCCCCCCTCTTACAACCAGAGGAGTTTTCACTCACCAGCGGTTTATCTACACTGTCATGGTGTGCAGCCTGTCTGGATCACCGGTGCTGCTCGCCCGCTGCTCGCCCGCTGCTGGATGTGCTTCGGCGGCCGACTGGAGGGTTTTTCTTCGGCGTTAGCCACATAATATAGATGTGGTCCCCGGGAAGAGATGGCTGTTATTGTCCAATATCGCCATTGCACTTTCAGACTGGGTGTTACGTCATGCAGGGGGGGACGGACACGGGTTGATGGGCAGATGTGATGCAGAGGCGCGCCTGTGATTGGCTCAGAACTCCGGAGGGGGCGGGACGATGTGAGCCGGAGGACCAATGAGCATCCAGTGTTTGTCAATTTGACTGTGAGACCTGGAATCTCATTATTTTGACCCTGCTAACTTTACCTTGAACATACTATCATAATAACAATAACAGAAATCATATTTTCACTTTTTCCTTTTAGAACCAAACTCACTTCTTAAATATCTTAAGTTGATAAATAACAAAACATGTGATACATTTATTTTAATTTCTGATTTGTACATATATTTATTTGTATTCCTGTTTGACGTCATTATGTGGCTTTATTTTCACTTTGATTTGTTTTGTATGTGCTACTGTTGACCTGAAGTCTTTGTAAGTTGTTCTCTTTACAGTTAGAATATTTTTATTATTAATAATAATAATAATATCAGAAATATTTTTTCACTTTTTCTTTTTAGAACTAAACTCACTACTTAAAGATCTTAAGTTGATGATGAGTTTTTCTACTCTCCCAACCAAAAATATTGTTTATTTCCATAATAGCCTGGCACTTGTGATTATATGAACAACTTCATCATTCTCTCATACTGTAGTAACTAGTGACTAACGTTAGCAAAATAAATGTAGTGGAGATGAAGTATTAGGTAGCAGAAAAAGGAAAAACTCATGTAAAGTACACAGAAATTGCAATTAAAATCAGTAAACTGTATTTAGGTTCATCTCATCACGGGTTGTTAATGAATTTAGACACAAAGATTTGAATTTTTACTTTTTTTTCAGTCTCCTTGATTTCTAATAATCGGTATCGGCCCTTAAAAAGCCGCTTTGGTCGTGTAAATCTCCCGCACTTCTTCTCTTCCTCTGCTTCTAAACATAAACTCCCATCCTGCAGTGACTTACTTCTGGTGGTTTGTGCCCTGCAGGTGTGTCCCCTCACTGTGAGGTCGGCTTTATGCGAAGAAATCTGGAGGACGAATAAAAAAATGCTCTGGAAGCAAAAACTGAACCGACTCTGCAGGAGAAGAGAGATTTATTTGGGGACTGCGACAGACACAGCAGTTGAAGGCACAGTCTGTGATCTAAATGTAAACAAAGGCTTCAGCACACACTCACTCCTGAAACGACTGACTGCTCTTCTAACACACATCAAACGACTCAACGTCGGGAAATGTTTAAAAACAGGTCACATTTTTAAATCACCATCAGCTGAGAAGCTCCTCAATAAACCTGTGTTGTACATGGTTAGAATTAAAGATTGGGACAGATTTATTTACAATAAAAAAAACTTTTAAACTCAGTTAACTTGCTCTCATTTTCTTTAAATACCACGCAGTGCGAGAAGAAGTTGCCAATGAATGTCATCAAAACATATGATGGCAGCATCCCCAGCTGAGTGATTTAAATACATCTCATAAATATAATTTATTGGCAATTTAATTCTCACAATGAAACACTTGACCTTTGACCTTTTAAGAAATGTTTGGAAAACACTGAAATAAGACCTTTGGACATTAAAAAAATCCCACTATTGTGAAATGCAAAATAAGAGATAAATACTTCACACAAGCTCCTAATAACTTCTAACACTAACACGCTGCTTCAGTTTTAACATTTTGTTCAGAAAGAGTCCTGAGTGGAAAGAGGAAAGAAGCCGATATTGCACAATTTAAGTTAAAGTTCTCCATAACTTCCAGAAAGCTTTCTGTCTGAGCTGTCCGCACTTTGGCAACAGATCCGTTTTCCAAATCTGATCACTGCTTCTCTTCAGCGATCAGTTCCAGCGACACCAACTACAGCTTCTGTCCGGACGGGCCGGCAGTCTTCTTCTCAAGTCTCTTCAAGTAGCTTCCGCAGATTTCTTTGAATCTAGGATGAAAACATCGTAAGATATTCGTTTCAGGAGAACGTCTATTCTCTTTTAAAGGAACAGTTTGACATTTTTTGGATATTTCCTTATTCGCTTTCATTCTAAGAGTTTGACAGAGAGATAAATACTGCTCAAGTCTGTCACTTTTTTAACGGTTAGCTGGCATAGAGTGAAAATCAAAGATCATCATCGACATTTTGGCTGTTTGGAGCCAAAAGTGACCATATTTGGACGAGAGGGAGACACTGGGGAGAATCCTGACTGGATCTGACTAAAGACTCGTGGACACGCTGTGGTAGCGACTTGTTAATCAAGAGCTTAGGCACACACTGAAGCATATCGTCTATTTTACTCTACATAGGACCGTAATTTAGAAAATGAACATCTTGCGGTGTTGAAGAAGACTCTAAACTAGAGACTGAGATCATAAACTCACCAGGACACTGTTAACTGAGCTAATAAATCAAGTGAGAATTAGGGTCATTTTCTCATTAGCTTACATACAATCAGAGCAGTGGAATCAAGAATCTGCTGGCTCTTTTGGCATTTCGTCGTTGGCTTCATTTGTCAGACCAAACTCCACATGACAAGGATGAACCCCAGAGCCAATGTTAACTATTGCACCACCATGTTGCCCAAGCAAAACGATGTAATGCTGTCATTTCCGGAGAAAGATTCTCCAAAAAAGTTCATAATCAATTTGATATGTTATGCGACAATCAGTGTAAAAGACAGGTAAACTGTCAGCAGGGGGAAATAAAGAACTAAACACAGGAGGTATTTCAGTGGCCATATTTGCTGTCCAGCGCATGAAAACAAACCTTTTCCAGCTTGAACAAGTTGGTCGACAGTTCTCCATAAATCTCTGCATTTATTTCACTCTGGGACCTGGGGCTCACAGCATTCCTGCAACAACATTTCCAGTGACTCATCAACCAAATAACATGTGATGTTTCACTACCAAAAGCAATAAAACAGCGTGAGTTTATTTGGATTTGCCAACACTGGCTTAATGACTGATCAGTTTAGCTCTTACTCATTATGAATGTGTTCCCCCATGGACACCAGCGAGTTCAGACGATGCTCGAGAGCCACTATCTTGAAAGCCATGTAACAGGAGGACAGGACGAGGACACTAACTCTGTGAAGACACAAACACAAGTGACAGATCGACATTCGAAGACAAAACCACACAGAACAATCGCCAGCACGCCCAGATAATGGAAATGAACTTCACGGAAATCTGACTATTGTCTTGTCAGGTCGTTCAGGCTTCTCGTATGACACACAATGAACGGTAACTCACAAAAACAGGTAGATAAGGAGGATGGCATGTAAAGACATCGGCTGGGAGGATTTGTCTTTGAGCATGTCTCTCCGGGTTGGTTTAGCAGAGCCTACGAGGAAGGGCAGAAAAAGAAATACTGGTTTGTTAGAGGCTCGTTGTAGTAACACTTGATTTAAGGGATGTGGACTTAGCGGTTTCTCCTCTTTCTTAGAGGCCTCCTCAGTTCTAACTAACTGGAGAGGAGTGGGCAGGTTTTTAAACTCTGTGTGGGTGTGTCCTTCCACTTGCGGAACGTTGACCCATTGGCTTTCGTGTGGGTTTCTAAGGCTAGGTGAGCCCAGGTGTGAATGGTTGTTAAGCTGCCTGAGGAGAGAACTCAGTACAGCACAGTAGGTGTGTGATAAGTAACATCTTAGGCCACCCCCTCTGTTCAAAGACGGACATTCCAGTTTGACATAGATGGATTCCTTTACTCCTCTTTCAAACCAACTGTCTTCTTTGCCAATATGTTTACGTTGTTGTCCTCAAAGGAATGATTTTTCTCCTTCACATGCACGTGGACAGGAGAGTCTTTTGTTTTGTCTCCCCAGTGTACAAATCTGTGCATTCCTGGCTGCATTGATTGCTGAATGCGCAGATTTGTACATTAGGGAGACAAAAACAACCTCTGAAGTGCCAGTTAATGGCCCAGAATGTGGCCCTAACGACTCTGAAACTCAGAGCTCACGTGTCCTTAACGACTCTGTAAGGTCACACCCACAAAGAGTTTAAAAGCAACCGTTTTCGAGAAACTGGAACAAATTCAGTTGCCTACGACAAGCATTTACCATGACCTGGATGACTGAGATCCTTCATCAACAACTTGACAAAACTAGACATTATTGGAACACATTTGCTGCAACATTGAAGGACTTTTTACGGTAACGATGCTCATTTATTACATGTGATGTGATAAGATTGATACCACTCTTGTGCCAGTATGGTGTATATGAAGCAGGAGCAAGGAGACGGTTAGCGTAGCTTAGCATAAAGATGGGAAACAGCTAGCCCGGCTCTGTGCAAAAGTAACAAAAATCGGACTACCAGCACATCAAAAGCCCACCAAGTAACTTAACATTTAGGAATTTTCCTGTTTTTTGCTGTTGATTCTGGCGCGCCCTGTGGACAGAAGCGCTATGAGCACCACCGCTTTGTGTCATAAGGATTCTGATCTGGTGAGCATTTTGTTTTTGAATATATTTTTAATGCTATTTTTCTTTCCTAATTTTGTTCAAAAGCTGAAGTTGTCAACATTTCTTTGTCATGGGATGTTTTCATAAAAATAAGCCAGCAGCAAGACGGTACGGTGGACGACAGTTGCGAACTTGCTGCAACTTTGGAAAGCACATGCAATCGTCAATCTGTCTAGAATAGTAAAACACATTTATGTATATACAAATACAGGAACAACGAAGAGGCAAAAACACGAAAACCTTAAAAACATGCAACAGAAAAACGCTGCATATCCAGTTTGCTGTGCGTTAAACTCAAGCTATTAGCTCTGTTAGCTGTTAGCTCCTTTAGCCAAATTCTCGCCCTTGTTGGCCACCATAAGATATATCTCAGTAGCAAAGCCATCATAAAATATTACTTTATAAGCCAGTAGTTCTGCTGGCTTCTGGCAAGAGATACAGAAGTATCCTCTACAGGTCCACCAGACAACAGAGCCGCTTCTTTCCTCAGACCTGAACTCATCCTCAGCACTCCATCATAAAAGCCAGGTAATCTTCTCACTGATTTAATAAGTTATGCCTTGTTTATTTGATCCCTACAAAGAGTGAAAACCAATATGTTGTGGTTTTACAGAGATGTAATGTACTTTTTGACAGAGCAGCACAGCTGTTTCCTCCTGTTTCCACTGTTTATTCCAAGCTAAGCTAAGCAGCTGCCTGTGGACTGTAGCGCAGCTTCACTGTTCCAGATCGGACATGAGAGTGGTATCGATCTTTTCATGCGATCATTTGCATATTTGTTGAAATAAACATAAATCAATCTTAGTTTATAACAGATGATTATACACGCTACTTCTGGATTTCTACCTCAAAGCAGTGAAACCCAAACCTACAGAAGTATTAACCAAGCTTCTTATTAGATCCAGTATAAACTACCGTTCTTAAGGGCAGCTCCGTGTTTCGGACTGGGAGTCTGGAGGTGAATGTCTGCGTGGACTGAAACCTCTCCGCTCTTCACTGCACTCAGAAATGTGTCTGGCAGGCCGGTGAAGTCTGCTCAAATAAACAGAGAGAACCCGTGATTCCCTATGGGTAAATATTATCACTGGACGCACAAATATCCTGACAGAGGAACACGTCATCTACGGTAAAGTGTAAGATTTAAAAAAAACAAAAAAAAACAACAACAAGCTGACACAAACAACCAGACAACTTTGCATTTTCTGAAAAAAAGTTGTGGGATTGCTGCATCTGTCGCTCGCCGCGAGCAATACGTAAACTTGTGCGTCTGGTTTAAGCCCCCTGGGGAAGAGCGGCGTGCTTTGAAGCCAGTTTTACAAATGAACGTCATGCTTGTTGAATCTAGCGACTGAGAGAATAAACTCACTGGTAAACCAGTGAAGTCACCTCCCGACTGACTGTTCACACAATAATGTGTCTTTCTTCTGATAATAAATGTGTGGCTTTGTTAGATGAAACAAAGAATGAGATGCGTGGTTTTGTCTCGTGGGCAATCCAATTAACATGAGCCTGAAAGAAGAAGATAGCCTCGAAGTCTTTTCAATAAAATAAAAACAAGCTAGTTAGTGCCACGGCGATGGCAAAGGGCAAAATTCAAAGAAAAGACGTGTCAAGAACAAAATCTAGGGGCTTTATTCACTTAGAGAGTGTCTCAATATATGAGTGCTAGAGTAGCATTGTGAAATGCTTCCACGCTGAGATCACGATTGTAAATCAAAACACGGCTCTGATAAAGACAGAGCATGGATCAGGGCAGCCAAAACACAACATTAAAAAGGACGATAGTGTCACAACCACGCAGGACTTTCCAGGTGTGTGTAGTTGAGAAAAAGGTGAAGACAGAGCTCAAAGATGTGTGTGGTCTCATGTAAGTAATGACTACTGATAAGTCTCACTCTAGACGGGCATCGTGACTGTGTGATCGCACAGTAAATACATTATATTAAAGCTAGAGGCGTTCCCATCAGCCTCTGCTGTAATATTGAAAATAATGTGAGCGTTCGAACACACTAAAGTCTGTAGCGTCTCCTTGCTGTTCTTAGCGTTCTTTGTTGATTTTATTCTTTATATATCATGAATTTCTGTTCTTCCATTACTTTTATTTCTGTCTTTCTTTTCTGTGATTTTGTCTGGTTTATAGCTTTTCTTCCTTTTTCTTGGTTGGTCTTGGTTTTACATTTGGACTATCTTTGTGTATTGTTTTGGGTGGTCGTTCTGTTCTCATATGGTTCAGAGGTGCTGTGGAGTCGGTGGCCCCGGCCTTCTGGTGGCCTGAGCGATGGCTGATCACATTTTACACACATTACTGTACATCTACTGCAATGAAGCCAGAATCTTTGTTTCTATTGTTAAAATCCAAATGTTAACAAATGTGCAAATCATATCCCCCCCCCACCCGGAGGAAGCCTACAGAGGCATGGGGAGGACATGTTAACTCCACACAGACAGCACAAATCATATTCTCCTCATTCTGCTGTTTGAGGTAATGATGATATAAGGCTCCCCGACGCCCGACCACAGATGACATGTGGTATCTACTGGCTGTCCTCAGTAGAGAGATCCTTGGTGCTGATGTTTGATGGAGAATGTGACAGCTTGAATTGTTGGAGCCATCTTACTTCTTCCACTTTTTTGGTTTCCTCAATCGGAGAAAGTGACGGGTTGTCTTCCAGGCAGATTCTTTTTAGTTTGTCTGAGAAAGTCTCCTTAGAGATGTGAGTCAGGACCAGAAGTTCAGGGGCCGGTGCTGTAGCGATGGACTCTTGCTCACACTGCTTCTCCTCGGGGACTTCAGCTACTTCCAAGCTTGGTTTCCTCAATCCCTGAAATTTACAGGCAATTTTCCAGACACATTTTTTTGGCTTGTCTTGGAGATTCTCCTCTGGGACTTGAGGCACGTCTAGATGTTCAGGGGCCGGTGCAGCTTCTGCCTTAAGCTCTGCGGAGAGCTTAAAGTAGATAGAGAGCTTAATAGCAATCATTTTGTTCAGCTCAGCCACATGTCTGTCATATTGTTCCTCCTTCTCCAAGGTGTCTTGCTGCAGATCATTGATTTCCTTGGTCATCCTGTGACGGAGGTCATCCTGCTCAGCCCTCAGGTGGCTAATCATCTGCAAGCTGTTCGATACTGTATCTGCGTAAGACTTGACTCTTGCTGAAGAGTATCAGCCTTCAGTTTCATACCTTTGACTGACGGTTGATCTGCTTCTTCATCTAGAACACAGCAGTGAACTTCTCATGGCTCAAAGGTTGTGCCATTTTCCAACAATCCGGTCGTTTAGCCTGTGAAGAAATGGTGGATTTCTGCTGCTCACACAGCTTCTTCTCACGGACTTCGGCTTCTTCCAAGGCCTCAAGCTGTTTGAAGAGCTCAAGTTGGGAGAGATCTGAACATCAAACTGATTTTTCAGCTCAACCAGTTTGTCTTGGAGAAGGTCGATCTTCTGCTTCTTAAATTAACATCTCCACTAGTTCTCATTTTCATGCAACCAAATGTTGGTTCTGGTGGTTGTATTAATGTAGTTATGTCCGGTTTAGAAGTTATTTGGAAGCGTTTTCCAAAAAAATCATTATTAAATGTTTCTTTTAATACAAACGGTTCATGACTTAAAATGTTAAATGGTTAATAAATGACCTGGTGGCACTATTGAGTACATGCTTTAATATGTTGAGTAATTTTCCATATGGCACCTGTGTGTCAAGTATGAAGACTTTAGCACACTACTGACATTATAATAAGAACGATTACCAGAAAAATTAAAAGCCAATGGGAGTAATTTACCTGGTGTATGAAAACTGAAACAATGTTTCAATATGCAAACGTGTACGGAAAAAGAATAACAATAATAAAGACGCCTCGCTGCAGCAATCCCACAATCAGCTGAAGATATCCATTCATCATTCAATAGGACCATCACTGTTTTCATGCCAACTGTCTTTGCAATAACAAAAGCCTCCATGGGTCACATTTCACCTGGCTGAACTCCAGCTATTTGCAAACCAAAGAGTGTCTGAGCCACAGCGTCACCTGACACGCCAAGCACATTTGTGGAGGCCGAGAAAAACACTACAAGGTGTGTACAGTAGATTATACTAAGTAAAGGGCAGACGTATACATAAAGGTAAGGACGGTGCACACACCAGTTATTTTGTCGTAATCTGGAGTTTGAGACCCGGAGCTGCTGCTCTCCATCATCTCCTGCCGTCTTTGTTGCACAACCCCATCGAGGTCGGAGAAGTCTCTGGAAAAGTCCTGCAGCGCACATACAGGAAGATATACAATGGATACCACATAGTGGGTGAGCAGGTATTGTATGACATGAGAACAAGGTTTCTTCAGATCTTTTATCACAATGGAAAATGTGACATAAATATATACGCCCTGTATGAAAACGTCAGACAAAGACCCACTGACCAGAGGAAGAGACGATGGGCAGTTCGCTCTGAAGCTGTTTTCACAGGAGGAAGTGACGGGGCTGTTACAAGTTTTATCCACCTGGAATCACACAGGACACCCGTTCACAAGCAGAATGAATATAGAAATATTTCTAAAGCAGTATTAATCTTTTTTTGTTATTTGTTTTTTTGCAACTTTGAAGATAACAATGGGAATGTTAAAAAAGTCGTTATGGCTAGCATGTAATCTATTTCAACACCTAGCCATTACAGAGCTGCATTAGCATTCACTTGTTGTGACTGTTAAGTTTAATAATAACTCTAACTTCTAGCTCTGCAGTATCACTACTTTTTGGAAACATCAAACATTAAACCCAAATGATGTGTTAGCAAACATTTACCCATTTTGTCACCCAACACAGTCACAGAAGAACATTAACATTCATTGGGTCGTGTTTCTGGACACTTGTGGATCTTTCAGGTTTAGTATTAACTCAGCTTTCAGCTTTGTTTTCACTGCCTGAGAGAAACGACTGTCCCTCTATAACTACACGATCCATCATCTTTGCTAGTAGCTAGTAAAGATAAGGGAGCGTCTTGTGGCTAATAGCTTGTGGAGTACTAGCTGCTACATGCTACCAACTGCAATTTTTTTTTTAATGTTTTAAAGCAGACGTAATACTTGTTTGCCATTTTGCAGCAGCAGAACAAGCTATAAACACAACCCTGAATGAAATATTATCACCTTATATAGTTGTTATGGCCAAAATGTTAGCAAACAGTTTTTACTATTTTGACACCCAGCAGCTACAGAGCAACGTTAGCATTCATTTCGTCGTGTTTCTGGCCTCTTGTTGTCTTTTAAGTTCAACATTAACTCTCTTTTTACAAGTAGTATTAATCGATTTTTTTTACCATTTGGCACATAAAACTGAAATTGTATCACCTTTAAAAGTTGTTATTGGTAACATTTTGACACCCAGCAGCTACAGCGCAACATTAGTATTCATTCAGTCGTGTTTCTGGCAACTTGTTAACTGCTCAGCTCAATATTTTCTCTCCTTTTCACTCTGTATTGGTCCCCTCCAGCTTCTGAGGCAAAGACTTAGCACTAGCAGCAAAATTCTCCACTGATTTTCTAACTACTAGCCGGTTAAGACAGTGGAACATTAGCTGCTAAAGACTTGTTTCTATTGTCTGTGGACAGAGCCTAGAATAGCTTGTCCTGTTTGTTTCCATTTTCATGCTCTGCTAAGCTAACAGGCTGCTGGCTGTAGCCTCATGTTAAGCATACAGACATGAGGGTGGTATCAATCTTTTCATGTTTACAGCTAATGGTTTAATATTGAGAGTCAGAAAATGGTGCAAAATAGCCAAACGTGATATAAAATAGAGAGATTTGGGAAGCTACTAATTTTTTTTTACAACTTTCAAAGTAGTCGCAAAAAAATAAAACAGTGAAATGTAAATAGAAACCATTGGGCTCTACAAGGTCAATTAAGTATTAGAAGAAGAAGATGTAGATGTAACTTACCTCTAAATGAATGCAGATGGACTTCAGCAGTTTGTAGGTGGTGTTTCGAGACAGGAAGGACACAAAGACATGCTGGAAAACAGTCATCAAGAATCACTTTCATGTTGACGTCAAAAGTGGGAAAAGCTGATGAGCTGAACTTTCCTCTGACCTGATAAGTTGTTGTTTCAATCACCAGAGCGTTTGGCACCAGTAGTGCAGTTTTAGTTTTTTTAATAAATGTCACAGTCATGACAGGGATTGAAATCTGTAGATGAGGAAACACCACCATGTTTATACGACAGAATACAGCCATGACACATGAAACCGGCACTCGATTAGCGTCTTTATTATCCTACCTTGGTATCTCTGCCAAAGACTTTGGAGTGGAAACAGATCCAGTTATCAGAGACGAACATTTTGCCCTGATACAAAATGTCTCTCTGCAGGGCACAAGTGTAACCTGTCGGCACAAAGAGTCCTTCACATTCAGATCAACAATCTCACAATCTTTGCCTTCATGGGAAGAGACGGCCTGAAACTTACTCTGTTTGAGTATCTCATCTTTGCTGACCTCCTTGAACAACTTGTGATACTGAGCGTTCGTCTTTGATAACTAAAAAAAACCAACAGAAACAAGATTTGTTTTGTTAGGAAAACTGCAAAAACGTGTCAGATTTGTAGAACGTTTGTTGTAAAGCTGTGTCCCTACGTGGCTGGGCTGGGATTTCTTCCTTTCAAACTTTGTCTCACAGTCACTGGGACTCGGCATCGGTGAAAGCTGCTCCACAGGTTTCAACCTGGCAAATAAAGGGTCGTGTTTATCTTTAAAGAGCAAGGCAACACCTGAAGAGAGGACAGGTAAGACTTACTGATGAAAGCTACAAGCTACCATTTGACATCATCTCATCTACTGATCCACACTGACTTTATTATTAGCCAAGGTACACGTCCTTCATTTGGCTTTGTGTGTGTGTCAGCTGTGGTTATATGAGGGCTGCTTACACAGCAACAGCTAAATCTGTAAACAGCACTTTGGCCGTGCAGGTGCAGTGAGGTGGAATCACAGACGACCACAGTCAGTGGCGCTCCAACGATTATTAAATTAATTGCCCACTATTTTGATAACAGATTCATTGTTTTGAGGAATTTCTTCTTTTTTTTGAAATTCTTTGATTCCAGCTTCTTAAATGTGGATACTTTCTGGTTTCTTTCCTCTGTCACGGTCAACTGAACAGTGCATGGATGTGTGAAGAGCATAAAGTCAGCAACAGTTATTCTGGTGGTGATGTGCCGCCAGATGGCCGATTCTACAACCTTTAAACTGTTTATTTTTCCAACTCTACCTTGAATAAATAAACACATCAAATAAAATGACCAATTATTCTCTCAGAGACCACAGTGACGCCTTTAGATGTCTTGCTTTGTGCGATGAAGAGCTCAAAACTAAAAAGTATTGAATTAAAAGTGACGGAAAACAGAGAAAAAACAGCCAATTCCACATTTTACAAGCTGGACCACTGAGATTTTTTGTCTTTTGTTGCACGGAAAATGACTTGAACGACATGAAAATTGCAGCTGACTGACTGCAGCTGTAGTGGTTGTATAATAACCATCATCAATAAATGTGTTAGTTAATTCAACTTAAAGCTTTTTATATAATTTATCAAGCACTGCAGAGGTTTATAAACATCAGCTGCAACTTTACAACAATTGCTTAATCAATTGTTTGTAAAACAGTGAAATTACTCCTAATTAAAGTCCAATTAACTGTTAACGAAGCCTTTATTGATGATGCTTTTTATGAAGTGTCATCTGGTTTCATCGTGCAGCCACACAGTAGACAGTAGGACGCTCTTCACCTCATGCTGGCTGGTTTCTTCCTGCTCTCCGACGGCTCGGGCTCTGCGTCCAGACACAGGTGGAGGTCTGCAGGTGACCGTCCGGACCTCCTCTGTCTCCTCTCACCTCCATTCTCCGCCTCACACCTGAACACATCACATTACAACACAGTAATCTCTCCCTCTCTCTCTCTCTCTCTCTCTCTCTCTCTGTCTTCTTACACAACACTCTCAGACGTGTCTTGACACATAAAAACACAGCAGAGGAGTTTTGTCTTGTAAAATCAACTGTATCTGCGCCGGTTCTGTGCCACGTACGCGTCTCATGCAGCCATTAAAAAGTCCGCACAGCCCTTTAATTCAAATAGCAGGACGTGCATGCAAATAAGCACAATACATCAGGCCTGGAAAGCAAACCGGGCCCTTCTTCCTCTCCATCTTATCCACACTTACGCGGGCCGGTTCCCTCGGGAGTCCCTGTTGGAAAGTTGCTCCGGTGGAGATAACGGGGTCAGAGGTCTGTCCGCCTGCTCGGCCATCAGCACCATGTCTTTGTAAAACTCATATTCTACTTCATCTCTGCCTCCATCGGCTCAGTCCCGCATATAAAAGCAGAAGCTTCAGGAAGTTTGGCACGGAAACTTTGGAAAGATCGCTGTGAGCCGAGAGGTCGGACAGAGGAGGAGCCGGGAAAAGGGGAGGGAGCAGCAGGGAACAACATCAGGAACTGCAGGGAGGAAGCCTTCTGCTGCTGCTGGGGCTGACTTCTGATCATGGGTTGCAGATTACGGTTAATAAAGCAGGGAAAGTAGGGGAATGTAACCCTTTTAAAACACGCAGTATATCTTAAAAATACGCGCGTAAAAGGTTGAACTTCGGAAAATCTGTGCGTAATCGTCTCCAAATCGCCCTAAAGTGCCAGTGTGTGAGTAGCTGCTTGTTAACGCTCGTAATTATTGTTGTTTCTCAACTTTCTGCAGTGAAAAATAGATTTCAACAACTTTAAAGATCGTTGTAACGACGAGTGTATTTGAGAGGGATCTCCAGCAGGGGGCGGCAGAGTCCTGAGCTGGAGGAAGGATTCACATCGTTTGGTTTCAAGTAGCACGAGCACCAAGTGAAAGGCGCGCATTCAAGATCTGACTTAAATAGATATTTTACTTTCTACCCCATTACTTTAGTTACTTTGCAGATTCAGACTAATGATCTAAAATATGAAATAAACTAAAGACATAAGATGACATCACTCTTTTCAGAAGCTACACAGAAAACAGAAGAAAAAAAATTATGATCCAGTTACATTATAATATTTTACATAAAACACATATGATATAGATTATAAAAGACAATGTAGGCTGTTTATTGTTAAAGGATAAAAAGGTGATACTCACTAAAGGAGCGTCTGGTTGAGGCACCGTGTCACGTTTCAGAAGTCTATGAATCGCCTGAAATGCATAAAACTATAAGAATGATTGGTCAAGACTTTGCAGTAGTAATAAAGAAGATATTTATTTAATAAACTCCAGAAGAACAATAGTATGAATGCAACCAGCTCCACTTATAATGTGAGTCACAGGGACCATTTTTCTGCAAGTGCTTGAACTCTTCCACACATCATTCTGAAATGATCCGTTCTGCACGATTACTATTTTTACTTTTAGCACTTTAGATACATTTTTCTGGTAATACTTACTGTACTTTTACATTTACGTATCGGCACTACTACTTAAGTACTTACCTACTCTGAAGTTGCATGAGTGGGTTAGGGTTACATTTAGCTGGCTCAGATGGGGTTGATTTTGATACTTTACATAGGCTTTGTAAAATCTATCACATATAATTAATACAATGGATAACTATAGTCGAGTAAAAGGTTCATATAGCAGTAATACGACTGAAATACTCAAATAAAGTCCCCTCAATAATTGTACTACATGGTACATGAACACCAGCGCGCAGCCTGCAAACTTATCTGTGATTTCTTTATTACACTTTTGTCTACAGCAGATGGAGCTGTTGACCTTTACTGCCAAAACAAGAGAGATTTGAGGGTGTCTATAATAAAACACATGAACACCTACACTGTTGGATTGAGGACAGATACCTGCACCCTACAGGACTAAATCTTACATGTCCCTGTGCTTTATGCCGAGACAATGTTATTTAATGTACGGTATAATAGTCAGTGTTGTGTCTGTGTTTCCATCTATCCACCTCTGGGTGTCGCTGCTGCAGCATTCACAGAAAGCATCACTTCAGGAGGGAAAAGTCTTGTCAGAGTTCATTAAGTTTCCAGGAGACAATGGCACAGCCGGCAATGCAAGCTAGCAGCTAGTTAGCCTGCCATTAATCACGGCTGACAGGGAACAAGGGGTTAAAGGTCGGAGAGCTGCCAGAGACTGTTTTTGTACCAACGGCTCATTCAGAGGAAAGGAGAGCCGGAGAGCGTGTTTGTTTACTGGTTCACATCTCCAAGTAACAGCAGTGGAAGAAATACTCTGTTTATTTGCTCAAGTAAATGTAGAAATACGTCCCTGTTACAAAAAGAAGCAGTGAAGTCACTCAGGTAGAAGAGCAAAAGTGTCTACGTAAAAATACTTCTTCAGGAGAATGGTCCCTTTTAGACGATTATATAATTATTGGAATATAATTACTGATGATTTAACACAGAATACCTTATAACACTGTTGGAAGTTTAAAGTATTGCACAGTATGATATTTCCATATAAAGAAATTGATCATATCTTTGTAAAAATCTAAATCTGTGAAGTAACTCAAATAAATGTAGTGGGGTAAAAATTACGATACTTCCCTCTGAAGTGAAGTCGAGTAGAAATATAAAGTAGCATAACATTAAAATACTTGAGTAACGTACCTGCGTACTTCAGCCAAATCACACAAAATGACAATTTTGGAACACTGTTGCTTTAAGGAATAGTTTTAGAATTGATGCCACACATGTTCTAAAAACTGCAGGTGGGAGAGGGTTAGCTTAGCTTAGCATAAAAACTATGGGGAAACAACTAGCCTGACTCTATCCAAAAGGTAAAGGAGTGTTAAGAATTAAGGAGAATTACATCACATTTTGACAGAGCCAGGCTAGCTGCTTCCCCCCCGATTCCAGTGTTTATGCTAAGCTAAGCTAACCCTCTTCCTGGCTGTAGCCTCACACGAGCACGGAGTCACCCTTCTCGTCTAATTCTCGCCAAGAAAACTGAATAGGCATTTTTCTGCAACTACCCCCTTTAAAGCCTGGTGAAAAGGGGTTCGATTATTAGATTAAACGAAGCGTTAGCTGCAGATTTGTGTGTATAAAAGATGCCTTCGCCTTCTGAGAAACATCTCCTCCTTCGGTAGGCAGAAGCCTTTTCACTGCCTGTCAGATATTTCCACCACAGAAAGACAGAGAACAAGGAAGGCATAGAGAAAGGAGGGTGGTGTGTGTGAGGGAGAGTGCAAAAATGGTACTTGTGACGGGGGAAGATTGAAGTCCTGTTAAGTGCTCTGCTTGAAAGCATGTCTGGCCTCATTAGCTGTCAGTTGTAACAATACTGAGCTGGCAGTGAAGACAGGTTGGAGTCTAGTGGTCATAAATCACTCCTCGACAGCTGCCTGACAAGCTGGGAACCGGTACACAGGCACGGGCACCCTCTCAGCCTCGACACTGCACAGGCACACAGCCGTGCACACAGTAATCTAAGAAATCATCGCTCTCGCCCCTGAAATTACACGGAGCCTGGAAAAGTGGTATTTTGTAGGAGGGAAATTGCTCTTATTTCACATGTATGCGCTCTCGTACGTAACCCCTCGCCTCCTGTGCCTCGCCCAAGCCTGTGTCCATTAGCTAAATGAGTGCAGCGACTTCTGTGGGGCGGAGGGGGGGTAAAGAGCAAGGCCTGCAGGTCATTAATCACGGCCCCTGACATGCAGAGCAGGAGGCCAAGGCTCCCCTATGCATACAGCTGCCGGGGCCACACTCAATGCACAGGCGATGTGTTGACCCTCGTGCGTCCCCCCGGCCTCCAGCGCCTGTGGCTCTCATCTGTCCAACTCCCTCAATGTTTGTGTCAGTCATTTGCGCTGTCAGACGCCACCTCCTCCCGACCAACCGCAGCAGTCTTTGAGCTGACCGATGAAACTGTGTGCTCACAGTTTTTAACTTCTCAAATAACCCTGATTAGACAGTGAACACAACTAGATTTTTAGCCTTGCTATCGACATGGAGCACCACTTTGGTCCAGATAATGCTTCAACAACTATCGGATAGATTGGTGTAAAATTTGGTACAGATATTCATGTTTCCAACAAGATTAATCCAAAGGATTTTGGCGATCCGCTAACCTTTTATCTGATAACAGCAAGTCAAAATTAATAGTTTTTTGACCAGCAGAATATCTCAAGATTTATAAGGATTAGAAACAAAATGTTGTACAGACGTTCATGTTCTCCAGGAGATGAATCCAAATCGTTTTGTGATCCCTGACGTTTCATGTCATGCCACCATGAGATCATGGCTCAGTAGTTTTTGGTAAAATGTCAAGAAAACCGTCAGATTCATTGCCATGATGTTGGGTGAAGACATTCACGTTCCCAAGAAGATTAATCCTAATGATTTTGGTGGTCACTGACTTTTCATCTAACACAACAAGCAGGTCAAAGTTTTATAGATAGGGACAACATTTTGTATAAATGTTCAGCTTCCCCAGAAGATTAATCCTATCTACTCTGGTCATCCTTTGACTTCATCTAATACCACCAGCAGGTTTACCAGTTTTTGTCCAGTAAAAAATCTACAATACGGATTAGAGCACATTTCTATTTACTGAGATTCACGTTCCCCAGATGATTTATCCTAATGACTTTGCTGATCCATGACTTTTCATCTTGTGCCACCACAAGGTTGACTCCGTGGATTTCAGTGAAATGTCTTGACAGATTGGACTGAAGATTAATCCCAATGATTTGGGTGATAATTCGGTGACTTTCCATCGAACATCAACAGCAGGTCAGATTTTCAATTTTCCAGTAAAATATCTACCGACCAGATTGGGACAACATTTCGTACAGACGTTCGTGTTCACCAGAAGATTAATCCTAATGATTTTGGTGATCCTCTGATTTTTAATCTTGTGCTACCATGAGATGTCTGTCGTTTTTGGTGAAATGTCTCGCCAAATTGGATTAACTGCCATTAATTTTAATTTTGACAAGGTTAAAAGTGTTTCAGTTGCCAAGTGAAATACACCAAACAGATTGGAAGAAAATTTTCACATAGATGTTCCTCAGAAGATTTATCTTCATGATTTTGGGGATCACTGACTTTTAATCCTGTGTCTTAAAAAACTATTGGATTTATTGGCGGGAAATTTGGTACAGATGTTCATGTTACTGAGAAGATTAATCCTGATCGGTGATGCCCTAAATTTTTTAACAGCACCAGTAAGTCAAAGTTTTAATTTGTCCAGTAAAACTAAAAATAAAAAGCTGGTTAGTTGGCTTTGAGTTAAGATTCCTCCGAGGTCAAGACACAACTTCCCCCCTCGTAATAATAAATAGCTCGTAATAATAAATAGCTGCATAGCAACGTCTTTTGTGCTTCACATTCACATTCCTGTGATTCCACGTCATGCTTCAGCAAACACATCCAAATCCATTAAATATGCAAAGACATAAAAATGTAAAAACTAATGTACCATCTCATTCGCGTTCCCATCCGCTGACATGACGTCACCCAGATCTGCAGCTGCTTGCATAATGATTAAAGCCAGTCAGGCTGTGAGACGCGGAAACAGTGTTTCATCATTCGCAGCTACTAAATCACAGAGTCCAGGCACAAGACATCTGTTGAAAGCTGAATCCTTATCAGCCTTCCAGCATGATTTGGGGAACATCTGGAGTTTCTGAGGAGTTTGGCACGGTACGGGCTACAAAACTCAAAAAGACGGCTAATTTTCTAGAATGTGTTGACACAGACTGTATTCAAAGTGATCAATGGGAGCATAAAATGTATTTTTAATGAATGTGGTGCGCATGAAGGAAACCAGAGAAAGATGTCTGAGACTGCTTTCTTAATTAAATCACATTTTGATATTGAACATTCAGTTCAAGACACAACCCCTGAGCTTGGCCAGCTTACAATCGAAATATTAATACCGCTTGAAATTCTTTAATGTAAATATTGGAAACATTGGGTCTTAGATTTCAGAGAAAGTTGATAAAAACAGCTAATGACTGATGCTTACGTTAAAGTAGATTGACACTAGTTCCTTGACTGTTTTAGTCTAGACCTGTAAAAGTTTCAGAAAACATTTGATTACTTTCTAGTTTGCAGACATGCTAACAATTGAAGCTTACATTAGATTTACACACTTTTACTCTTGTGTTCGTCATTCTTACATAACCTTTAAAAGTTACCTCAAACTAATTCAGTTGGTTAATGAAATGTTTCTTGGATTGGCAGTAGCATTGATTACTGTAGGTAACAAGCTAGCTAGCAAGACATGCTAATGATTGATGCTTACATTACAGTAGATTAACAGCAGTTACTCACAGTTTTTATGTAACCTCTAACAGTTAACCCTAATTTTAGTTGATGTTTCTTGGACTTGGATGTAATATTTGAGGAGCATTGTAGGAAACAAGCTAGTTAGCCAGACATGCTAACAATTGACGCAAGCTTGCATTACAGTAGATTAACACTAATTATTTTAACTTTTACTCTGGTGTTGTTTATTTTTACATAACTTTTAAAAGTCACACCAAACTAAATTTATAGGTGTTGGACTTAAAAGTAACATTCATTCACTGTAGGTAACAAGCTAGCTTAGCCTAGACATGCTAACGATTGAAGCTCACGTGACAGTAGATTAACACTTGTTCCTGAAACTATTTATGTAACCTCTAACAATTATCCCTAACTAATTTGATTAATAAAAATGTTTCTTGGACTTAATATTTGATGAGTGCACTAGGAAACAAGCTAGTTAGCCAGGCATGCTAATGACAGAAGTTTATGTTGGAGAACCAGTTCAAACTCTTTAAAAGCTGATTATTGTTCTTATTACAGCCTCAAACACACAAATTAAACGTTGAGAAATCCCAAACTTGACAGTTTACAAGAACGGAGATATGACTGGACAATCCCTGTTCGCGGAAAAGGGTTCAGAGAACAGGCAGTTTAGTTTTCTGAATGGAAACACTTCTGCCTGCTCACTTAATTATGATTAATTATGACTTGAATAACACACAGTAAACAAAGCAGGTCCGGCTGAGTACTGTCTAAACAAGTCCACACGTACTACATCCCGGTTTTGAAGCCCCTGACTTCTCCAGCTTTAGTCTGTAACCTTTTTCTTCTAGCTTTTCTACATTTTTTAGTGATTCAACACACACACTGAACACACTGAACACACTCACACACATCCTGTCTGTTCTACGTTAGTGGCAGAGATCAGGTCTGCTGGTTAGACTAAACAACAGCATTTGAGTGGATTTGCTGTCCCTCATTAATCATCCTGACAGCATGAAAAACAACATTTCCTCCTTAATGACTGTATTTGAGTAATCATGTCTGCTTGTTTCCATGCAAGCATCTCTTTTTCCCGTTCTGCTTTGTACTTTCTTTTCTTTCGGTCGCCATCCTTGTGTGTGTATTTTGGAGCCTTCTCTCTGACCTCCCAAGTCTGTGGCGTGGCGTCTGCACTGGGTCACGCCGTCCAATTACAGCGGTTACATTCATGAAGAGGGTGAAAAACCATAAGGAATGAGAGAATGTGGCCATGAGGATCCAGATGCGGAAGGCAGAGGATAGTGTCACCCCCCCCCCCTTGAGTGCGGCTAACCCAGCAGCACCCGCTGGCCTCCAGGCCTCTGCTGGTTGCTGCCAAAGCACGTTTTTCCGTTAAGCACCGGGTCTGTGATGCATGGGAGCTGACAACTGAGCTGGGAGCCCTCAGAGCACAGCCAGATCAAAACCAGCTGGGGCCATGCACATTAGCAACGAAACCATAATTGCGTTTGCCCTCTTGTACACCACTAAACTCTCTCTGTCGACGTTTTTTAAACAACAGGGCCTGAGACATGAGGAAAGAGAGGTGGGATGGTGCCCTTTTTAGCAACGGAAATACCTGCTCAAGTGGAGACCAAGGACGTTATATTAACGGAGCCCTGTTCATTCCCACGAAAGCTGCTCAGTGGCGTTTTGAAGCCAAAAAAAGGTAGAAAACACCAGGATCTTCTGTGTTGAGCGTCTCTGTCTTTCCATTTTCTACCCGGCTAATTTGAATGGGGATAAATTAATTAAATCGAGCGGCTTCTTCCAGACTTTCCCAATTTTATTGGAGCGAATTTCTCCAGTTATGACAGTAAAACGAGTAATTTCTCAGGGGTTGTGAAATTTACCCACCATTTTACAGCTGCTTCTTTCGCAATGTAGGCTTCTGGGAAGAGGGATTTGGGCCCCCAGTACATCATCACGTGATGTTGTAATAACACAGTTTGGTCACCTTTAGAAAGTTGGCTTCAAAGCCTGGCTCTCTTCCTGGGGGGCACGATGGAGACAAACCTTTTGTTGGATGATGTAGAATGTAAAGAAACAGGAAATTAAAAGGTAAAATGAAAAGTTGATTATCATTTACTCACCCCCATGCCATTAGGAAGTCAACTGAGTCACCTGAGAACCTACCAGAACCATTTTTTAAGCTGAACTCTTCAACATAGCTTGAATCTTGACCACATTGAACCTTCTTACATATATTTTTTTGTATATTTTAGAGCTCATTGAAGCCAGTTTGCATATAAGGTAACATAATTTAGACTGTTGCAGCAAAAACTGACCCAAGTCCTTCACAAAGAAATGCTCAGTCCAGCAGTAATTAAGAGCTTAGACGGAGAGGGTCTTATCTCTCATGTCATGTCACTATCTGCTCAAATATGGCTGATAAAAAGCAAATAATTCAGGGAAATTACAAAAAACAGTCAATGCCTACTTCAGGAGAATGCTGCAACACACTCACGAACAAATTCACTTTTACTTTAACTATTTCCAACAAATTTCTGTCGACATGAGGATATATAGATATAGAGCAGACAACGACTACGTTTCCACTTTTGTGTGAACTCATTTCCACTTTTGTGTGAACTGTTCCTTTAAAAAAAAAACAAGCACTTGGGAGTCTCAGCGTGTTACGTGCAGCTCAGTTTTTGTGGAGCGTTTTTTTTTTATATATAGTCGAAAAAAAAGTGTATTTTCGCCCTTTTCTCCCAGCCTGTGGGTGAGTGTAAGTTATGGGTTTACGGTGGTTTAGAAACATCAGTATAGCATGGCTGACATCTGTGTCCTCTTTATTTTTGGACCACTTGAAAAGCCCACATAGTCGGATGATGGATGAAGTGATAAAGTTGGAGAGAAGACAAAATAAAAGCAGAGAGGAATCTATTTCTGGGACGCTGCCTGCAATCTGTAACTCACAGACAATCCAGAGGAAGCATCGGGGCAGATGTTCGTGATTTCAGGCTTAATGATTTAATGGAAGAAACAATTCACCATCTCTTTTTTCCCCTCTTCTGGCCTTTTTTTCGCACTGATTTAGGCTGATAAAGGGGTTAAAGCCTCATCAAGTGATGGAGGAGCAGCTCCACAGTCTGTCATCATTAATCACCGGGGCTGTCAAGCTGCACCCTGGCCTCCCTCAGACCGACCGGGGAGGCGAACCCTCATCTCCAAGAACAATACCAAGAGACTTTTTATATATTACAGAAAAATATGTCCTCCAGACTCTGGGTTTAATTTAGAGCGCTACATAAAAAGGGCTGTGGTAAGCAAGAGATCAGGGAAGCAGAGTTGTTTTGTGACGGATGGAACCCCTGGCTGACGGGGGGAGCGTGGGTGGGGAGCAGTGAATAAGTAATCCCCTCCCTTCAGTCGTCCTTTGGCCCTCGCTTTTCTTTGTCGCTCGATGCTGGGCCTCTCTGAGGTGTGAAACTAATATAACTGATGGAAAACAGCATGACTCAGCTCGGCTCGTGTATAAATGAGGGTCGGGGGCGGAAAAGATTAGAAACAAATGGAGGAAATAATTGAGGCCCGAACAGAAAGAAATCATAAATATTGGCCGCATGAACAACTAATGACGAAGAGGCTGGATGAGAATTAATGAGGTGAGGAATGAGGCTAAAGCTCATGTTTCATCTTTTT
>CAEMYA010000073.1:2706402-2719429 GCA_903131615.1 Diplodus sargus
TTTTTTTTTTTTTTTGACAAGGCTAAAAGTCTACAGCCATGCTAGCAGCTCTGTTGGAACCTTAAGCTAAATGCTAACATGCCGCACTCTGAACAACTCAGAACTGTAAGATGTCCGACCTCCAACGAGAAAAAGCTTATATGGAACACAGTCAAAGTCGGACTTCCTACTTGTATTTGTATTAACCTGGTAAATATAGTACTAGATATGTTTCCAGGCATAATAAGTGCTGTGTACACTCGCCTAAGAGACGACATTTTGTCTGCGGCTAGCCAGGTTTTTTGTTTACTTTCAGCGTTGTGCACCTGGAACGCTTCGAGGTCTGAAGTTGGAAATTTCAACATCCTGCCAGTCAACGTCAGGGGGTTGAAAATAAGTGGTTGAAATTAGAAGAATAAAATGATTGCTCTAGTTTAGCATGTTAGCATGCTAACGTAGGCATATTAGCAGATAGTATTGCGGCTATTTTTACAGCTCATGAACATTTTTACCTCCTGATGGTGACAGTTCAGTTCTACTAGTACTTGATGTGTACAAGTTCTGAAATCCTGGGGGGAAACAAATGAATATGTAGCATCATGTTCAACAGCATGTTTTTGTTGTGGCAGATCGCACCTGTACCGTATGAATCAGAGCCATCTTTTAGATTAAACTATTAGATTTTCTACACAGACATCAAGCTTCAGAATGAAAGAATTCAATAATACAATGCATCTTGGAAGCTAAGATAAAAAAAAAAAAACAATACCATTACCCTGTTTTTATGAATGTATGCTAAAAAAATAGATCCTTTCCCTTTTTCTAAACTTTCCCAAGTTATTACAATTATTTATACATTTATTTATTTGACTTTATTAGGGACAAACCACGTGGATAAACATCAGTGGGATGTACCTGGGCAGGTTGATAGAGTATATTAACAGAAACAAATGAGACAAACTCGAGTGGTGATGCTTAAACTGAGATGTTTCGCCGGTCACCAATAGGTGGCATCCCAGTCCAACAGTCTGCGTCCGCTCTCCACCTTTGTTACAGTGAACACAGCTGACTGGAAATACTTGAAAAGCAAAGAGCAAAGTGAAATCCATCCTATAAACAATAAAAAACCACGTCTGTCTGAAAATATCCTGTAAGATTAACCCCGAGATTGGAAAGAGGAAAGCGCATGATGACTCTTGTGTTATGGTATCAGCATCCAGCTCTTAATAAACTAAGTGTGTCTGTTTTCTGGGACATATCGGTGGAACGTGAAACCTCCAGAGTGGGCCTTCAGGATCTGATGCCCTCCTGCCGAACTCAGACACCCCTACAGCATCTCAGACCACTGAAAGAGGAGCGCTCTCTCTTGTTACAGCGGGGACAGGCTGTTTTGACCCCTGTGGGTCTCTTGTCAGAGTTGTGAGTGACCAGCGTGGGTCATCTATACTTCGCCGAGGGTGTCACAGTGTCATGTTGCGAGGAAATGGCATATTACTGCTGCCAATCACGCGGCGGCCGCGGTAACTCGAGCGAATGTCAGGGACTATCATCTCGAACAGATACGAGAAGCGGCAGTCTGACTCCGATGCTTATCAGGATCTTATACATTACAGCCAGACAGGTTTGACTCCAGCATCCACTGATGTCGCCATTTTCTGTAAAACAATCCAGGAGGGTTTTAAATAAGGATGCTGTTGCTTTAAGGTGACACCGCAGAGCAGAGGAATGTGAGCCGTATCCCCGCGGTCTGCTCATGAGCCGCTGTCAACACAGTGAAATATTAGCAGAAGTAAAGCACACCTCAAGTCGTTAATCACGCGATTCTTTCACCGTAAAAATAGCCGGTTGTACAAATCAGACGCGAAGTCTGGCTGACGTGGACAAGGACAGAAGTTGACATCTTCCTTTCACTACATCACCTCCTTCCCCCCCCAAGGCCGTTGTACTTTCCATCAGAGCTGGTTTGTACAATCGTTTGTTATGAAAACGCGAAAGTGATCCTGGAAGACGTGCACATGGAAACTGACAGATTTAGTTGCGTCAAGAATGAAAAAGTAGAGCCAGAATAAAGTTGAAAACAAAAAGTTTAGACAAGTGCTGCTCAGGGAAATATTTTGGAGATATTCCTCTTTCCCAGAGAGTTACTGTTCAAATCTTTCTGACATAGAAACTGTTCATACAATAATTACTCATCAAGATACATCAGATTGTGTTTGTGACGGGATTATTTCCAACAGCGAACAACCACGCCCTCTCTGCACAGGGGTCAAGACAGTTTGTTTATTCAGTTATGGAAAAAATATTCACCAAATAAATATTTTTGTTTGCACTGCCACCTTATTAATATTGTGAATATATCTTATTCTGAGTTTGGATGTCTTTCTGCAAACCTCGTAGTGCGCCTTTAAACTCACACCACTATAAGCCCAGTCGCAAATATGTTGGCAGTTAACATTCCAGCTGCATGTTTACATTTCTGCAACAGGTGTCTTATATACTTCACATTACATGTTTATTACCGAACAGGTGAGGTGAGAAGGCTGCCAAGCCAGTGACCGCAGTTCAGGACTGCGTTTCAACAGATTTTTGTGTTGGTGGTGATAAAATAGATATTTTGGATGTACGCTCTACTTCAGCGTAGGCTTAAAACATCTTCGATATTTTAAGCCAAATATTACATTCTCCAAACCCTAACCAAGTGTTTTTGTTTGCGCCTAAACATAACCGGAATATAAACAGCGTTGTTAAAAGTACACAAACGAAATACCAGAGAAAAAGTAAAGATATCCTGGTATAAGTGAAGGACATCAATATGATTGGGTAAAAGTTGAAAAACGCTCTGATATTAAATATACTTAAGCATCAAAAGTAAATGTAAAATATACAAACGTATGTAAATTTACAAGTATGTATATACAGTACTAGTGATTAAGCGATTACCGGTCTGGAAATGATCCGATCTGATATTCAGCATTTTTTTTGTTGTATCTGAGCCAAAAATGCTACTTTGGCTCTGATACAACTTGTAATCGGCAAAATCACGACTACAACTACTACAATATCAGCAGTAATAATCCAAAATACAGTGAGGAGGAAGTGTAAAGGTTGCAGAAAACAGAAACACTCAGTACGAGCACCTCTGGTCGGACTAAAGTACTTCAGTTAATGCACTTAGTTACATTTCATCGCTGACCATGAACACCGCACTGTCATAAGATTGAATAGAAAATTGAACCTTAAGAAAAGTTTCATCATATTCATTTATATACAACGTTTATTTTAGCGTTTAGGCCCTGAGAACTGCAACAGAACAACCTCTAGGAACCTGAGATAATCGCAAAAATCAATTTTTTTAGTCATTATTACATTTAAGGAGTGAATGAAACCATTTCAAATTGAAACTTTTTTTTTGATTGATCACTTGGATGAGAAACTGACAGCGAAATGAAGACGACAGTATAAACAGCTTCAGTGTGATTTATTTAACAAAATATGACCTCCCCTTTAACTGGATACCACCACACGGTATTCCAATTATACAAAAAATATCACATCTCATTTTTCATTGATTTGCTGTGAGAATAAGAAAAAGAAAAAAAGCTGAGGAGTTCAGAGAGAGAGAGAGAGAGAGAGAGAGAGAGAGAGAGAGAGATGTGATTTCAACATTCATCATTCTCGCAAAAGTGTTAAGACACGAAATATTAAACATCTGTCATCCGGCTTCCCACATGTCTGCTCAGAGGACTGTAAAATGAGAATAGATGGTAAACATGAAAGCCAGATTCCTGGTGAAAAATAAATACAAGTTCTCAGTAGGAATAAACAAAACATAAGGAACCAAAACAAATCATCACAAACCATCAGGGCTGAATAAACAGTTACGTGTGTTCGCTGTGTCGAGCTTACATGCATCTCTCGCAGGGAGAAAGCGACTGTGGCCGTACTTCGGTCCACGGCTGCAGCTTATTGCCATCCCTGTCGCACAACATTTCTC
The DNA here is from genome assembly GCA_903131615.1 of Diplodus sargus. Lineage (NCBI taxonomy): Eukaryota > Metazoa > Chordata > Actinopteri > Spariformes > Sparidae > Diplodus > Diplodus sargus. Next base: position 2,710,376 of record CAEMYA010000073.1, read on the forward strand.
TGCACTACATCATCACCATCGTTTGAGGACCCTGAACATCCAAGTGCTATCACACAGCGTCCAACCATCGATTCGTCACCAAAGGGGGGCCAGTCGCATCCGTTGCAGAAGTATCCGAGTATTGTGCAGCCATGCAAGAGCCACATTTGTCCTCTGATCTGTAGGAGTGGGGCCTGATTAGAAAAAAAACTCTTACATAATGTAGAAACAAAGAGTGAAGATGTGCTCAAGTCAAGATCCAGGACTTGTTCTCCCATCCCAGTTCTACTTGAATCCAGTCTGAAGTCACAGGAAGCAGCAACTTGCAGCGATTGAGTACAAATTTAAAGTTATAGCTCAATATTTTGTCAAATTAGCTGATAATCTTTGTGGCGGTACATTAGATGAGAAGGATAATACCACTCTTGTATCTGTCCATTAAATAGCTCAATTTTAGCTTAGCACAAAGACTTGAAACCAGTGGAAACATCAAGCCTGGCTTGGCCCATATGCAACAGAATCTGCCCCTTTGAAAGTCATAAATCAACATGTTTTAAGTCTTTATCGCTGTTCACATAAACATTTGTGATAAGTGCAGGGATTCCTAATTATCGGGATATTCGTGAATATTGTAAATCTTCACTTGAGTGATTTTTCTATATATATTTTTTACGATATAAAATATTGTTCCCTAACAAAGCTGATTGTTTGGTAATAAAACAAATTAATAATTTGTTTTCTTTATATGTAAAGCAAAGTGATTCTAGTATGTTTTAGTGCGATTTAAAGTGTTTTGAGCAGATTTTTAGGATTATTGGGATAACGTTGTGAATCGCAATTATTTCAGCAAGGAAAATAATGACATAAAATCGTCCCATTATAGTCCCATTCCTAATATCAGCTCATCTAGCTACTTGGCTCATGGCTCACATAGTCGTGGAGTCAGTGGCAACCTGACAGGGAACACAGTGGTCACAGTGGTTAGTTTGACGACTCGGGTAAGGAGGCGATTTACAGTGTGGAAAGAAGCGCCATCTTATTCGCTGAATTGAGGATAAAACCAGAGGTTTTAAACTGTTTTGGTGAGTTTTGCCTCTGATTGACTGATTTGGATGCTTTCAAATAAAATTCTGGCCTTTAAAAAAATGCTCCTTTAATCATACAAAAACTATAAAAATTGTCAAGTCACTGTTTTAGATTATTTCTTTGCTGACAGACCAAGAAATAATTTACCCTGACACTTCGGGGAACTTCCTGTTTCCCTCTGTTTCCAGTGTTTTTGCAAAGCTAAGCTGATCTGGACTGTGGTATCATATTTCTCATCTACCCCTCTGCCAGAGAGTGAATAAGCATATTTCCCAAAATGTTGAACTACTCCTTTAAACATGTGAGCAGATGGTGTATCACGGGTAGCCCAGAGCAGATGCTGATCCGAGTCTTTGACTGTAGAGGGCGTAATGAGGGTAGTACGGGCCTGTGGTGGGCAGAGAGTGCAGGGAGATGGAGGAGGGTCCAGGGGGTAGATGGACTTTACTGTAGGGGTGATAGCGAGCTAAACCCAGGCTGGGTGGAGCCCTGAGGGAGAGGGAGCTGGGCATGGAGCCTGGGCTGCTCTGGTGGGGGAGGTGGAGGTGGCAGGAGGCAGGTCCAGAGGAGGAAACCGAGAGCAGCTTACTGTCCATCCCCACGGGCAGGGACGTGTGTGTGCGCAGGTGAGCCAGCAGCTCCTCCGACGTGGTGAAACGTTTGTCGCAGGGCCCCCCGGCTGACACCCAGTTACAGGCGTGGGGCAGGGGGTCGTTGGGGAGCATGAAGCCGTAGGTGTAGAGGGGGTGTGAGAGGGAGGAGGACACGCTGGAGCTCTGGTGGAGGGAGTGGAGCGGGTGGGAGGGGTACACCAATGGGAAGTTTGATTTGAGGGTGGAGGAGGGGTCGTGGATGCAGGAGTTGCAGTTGCTTCCGCCGAGGTGGGATACACTCGGGTAGCTCAGGCAGTAGGGGTCCCTGCACAGACCCTGCATGAAGGAGGGAGGGGAGGCACCTGTGAGAGGGCTGGAGCTCGGGTGCTTGCCAGGAACTCCCATCCCTCCCATGCTGAGGCTCGACTTAGTTGGATCCAACCCGGGAACAAACTGAGACGGGTAGCCTGCGTAAGCCCCCACTAAAGACCCGTGGTAGCCCATGTTAGAGGAGGGCAGGGGGAAGAGCGGCTGGCTCGTCTTGTAAGGAGAAATTGGCGTAATGCGTCCGGGACCGAGGCTCGGCTGCGTCGACTCGGCTTTACCTCCCCCCTCGTGGTTGGAGCCGCCATCAGAGCTGCCGTTACTGCAGTTCGTGCTGGCTCGAGCGTGGCTGGAGTTAGCATCGTGTGGACCGTCCGAGTTGTTCTTATTTACATCCGCGTCCTTTTTTGGGTGATTGTTATTGCTGCTCGTGCTGGTCGGACTGCCCCGCTCATGTGCAGCGTCTCCATTCAGAGTCTGGGAGTGTGACTGTCCACCAGGAGACTGGCTCTGTTTGTGAGGCTGCTGCTGAGTGTGTCCTGGTGGGGTGGCTCTGGAGCTGGGTGAAGCAGAGTGGGGCGGATACGACTGCTGGCCAGTGGTTGAGTTGCCATTAGTGTTGACGTTATTGCTGGGTACCCTGAAGCCGACTTTATCGCTGCTGCTGGTGTTGTTGGAGCTGCTGCTGGTGACTCCCTCCCTGCGACCGTCTCCAACGCCTTTGCTGTAGGGTTTGAAGCTACACTTGTCATCCATGGAGGGACGGTGCTCCCCGAGCTTCAGGCTGGAGACGGACGACCGACTGCTGGGCTCCTTGTCCCCCTGGCTGCCGGAGGAGCTCAGCTTGGAGGAGGACGGAGGGTCTGGTTTACCGATCTGAGAGCATGTCTGTGCCAGCAGGGCCAGGGGGCTCTTCTTGGCATCCAGCTACGACAAAATACAGATTCTGATTAGCTCCTTTTAACTTTCATGCTAAAAAATGTACAGTCCTCTGTAGGCCTGAGTCATATTCTAAGAAATTCTCTGATTTCAGCTTCTTAAATGCCAATGATTTCTGGTGTCTTTCCTCCTCTGTGACAGTAAACTGAATATCTTCAGGTTGTGGACAAAACAAAACATTTGTTGTTGTCATCTTGAGGCACTTTTTCATAAGTTCCTGACATTTTAAGGCCCAAACAACTAATCGATTACTCGAGAAAAGGATCGAGAATGAAAGTTGCAGATATCAATGTGACAATTATGTTCTTAACTGAATGTTTTCTCTAAAAATTTAATTAAAATACAGAAAAAAATACCTGACATGAATTCCCAGAATACAAGTGGCCATCTTCAAATTGATGTTTTTTGAGCTCAAACTTTTAATCGACTATTCGTTTTATCGTCAAAGAAATAAACTTTAAAAAAAAAAAAAAAAAGCCAAATATTCTCTGGTTCCAGCTTCCTAAATGTAAAAAATGTTCTGGTTTCTTAACTTGTCTTTGACAGTAGACTGAACGTCTCTGAGTTGTGGACAAAACAAGATATTTGAGGACTTTATCATTTCCTGATGTTTTATTGACCAAACAACTAATCAATTAGCTCTGGATTTAGCAAGTGATGTGACGATTGTTTTCTTGATTTATCTTTTCATCTAAAAAAAAAATAATACAAAAAACACCAGATATAAATTCCCAGTATCCGAGGTTAGGTCTTCAAATTGCTGTTTTCGGAGCTCAAACGATCATTATGAAAAAAATCATCTTACAAGCAAAACTCATTTTTAAAAAATTCTCTGGATTGAGAACAAAACAAAACACGTGTTCACCTTCAGCTTTAAAGTAAGCTGACTGACATCTAACAGACCAAACAACTGATCGATTAATCGAGCAAATGTTGGACTGAAATAATCATCGAAGGCAGAGTCATGTTTTTTTTTTATTATTTCTAAAAAAAATATTTTCTTGATTGATCTTTTTGTCTTAAAAATGACAAAATACAATTCCCAGAATCCTAAGGGGGGCATCTTCAAATTGTGGTTTTCAGAGCTCAAACGATTTGTCGATTAATGGTCAGTCGACAAAGAAATAAAACATTTAACTGTCTTACGTAGGATTTGCGGCATTTCTTTGACATTCAACGGGTTACACAGAGAATCTGTGAGGTTTGGGACTTGAACAAAAGAAGCCAGTTCAGCTCATCTTTGGCTCTGAGCGCCTGTGAGGAACATTTTTTCACTTTTCAAACACATTAACTGACAAAGTAATCAGTAGATTAATCGATTAGGAGAAGTAGTTGCAACCTCACTTCTTATGTCACTTGTCGTTCATTTTCTGCAAATTAATGGACTAATTTGAACATAATTAAGTTGTCATTACTTGAGTGTGTTAATCTGATTTAGACTGTAATTGATCTGATACTTTTAATCAGTATGTTTCTCTTCATCTCGGGTTTTTTAATTAAGTCTCTTGTCACAACAGATGACAGTGGGACACATTCATAGCTGTCTTTTCATTTTCACCACACCTCAGCAGAAAATGAGGCGTTTTAAAAGACATAAATTACCTCGATGCTCACTGGTGCGGACGTCAGAGGCTGTAAATACTCGGGGTGAAGCAGGTGTCCAGTGTGCGCAGTCAACATCTTGATGACTCGGATAGGAAGCCGCTTTGCCTGTCGAAGTGGGTCCAGAGGGGTCAAGAGAGAGACCACGGCACCGGGACGAGGCTTCGCACTGTGGCTGGTCTCACTGAGCTCGATCCGCTTACTGAGTCGATCCACAGCGGGGAGATATTTCATTGGAGAGAGGGCGCTGCGCTCTGGAGATCGTTTAGTCCAAACGGTGCGTAAAATACAAAACGGTGCGTAAAATACAGACGACGTTTAAATCCAATCCATGCAGACAGCACGTATGTCCCAGAAGCACACAGCTGGACGTCCTTAAATGTCCCGAAGGACGGAGGAGCCTCTTCTCTCACTTCGTCTGAAGCATCTTCACCTCCGACACACGGATCCAAACCAAAAACCAAAAAGTGAGAGCGTCGCCGCGCGTAAAAAAAAAAAATGGACACAGCGTCTCTTCTGCAAGGTCATAAAACAGCAGTTTACTTTATAGATCCAAAGTGTTGAGAGGAAACGTCCCACTGCGTGTCTCCGCTCCGGACTTCAGCTGCTCACTGATCTCAACAGGCAGCAGAGTGTCCGCTGGGTGGCCGCCTCGGAGACGAGGAGGGCGGGTAGGACGAGAGGGGAGGCGGGGCGACGGGGGCCAGCCTCCCAGTGACAGCCCTCCACATCCATCACATCCAGTGCTGGAGAGGGCATTCACATATTTCATTTAAAGGGTAGCTCCAACAATTTGACACATTTAAGTGTGTTTACATGTTTTAAAGAGGAAAAACGTCGTTTAATGTCTCCAGTGGACGCTGCACGTAAGAGAGAGCTGAAGTCACACACAGAGAGAGAGAGATTATTTGTTTTCATACTGCTTCACGATCTACATATATGATGTTTGTTGATTTAAAAGATGATTTTCCAAGTCAAGAAAGTCGCAGTTCGGTGTAAATAAAGTAAAACATCATCTGGGTTTGTGTTTAATCGCTCAGTGAACTACATCGTCTCGCTCCACACAAACATGGCTGCCGCCTCGGCACAGAAAAGGATTTTTAAAAAATCGTACAAAATCGTAGAATAGACGCTTAGTGGCGGTGTTAGTCATGCGACCGCAATGTAGTCTGTTTGTAGCCTAACATTATCTTTTTACTGCTAGAGAAACTTATCATAGTGATAGACTCTTCTGTATTTTAATCAGCGTTTATCGTGAACGTGATACCTTGGGCAAATCTCTGGTTTGCCAAAAAATACGTTAAGATGCGAACATTTTACCCTCACGACTTGGCTGCTGCAAAGGCTGCTAGGTAATCCTTTGAGGCAACTCCGACTGTCAAAGTTACGTCCACGAAATGGGCTGAGGGTTGTTGCTCTAAGTGTCTGACAACACTACGAGAATGATTCGAACGGAGACTGACCTCTTTGTTAGATAATAAGATCCACAAACACATGTTTGTTCATGTCTCGCTCTGAAACATCACGAGATATAAGCTGCAAGAAAACAAAACAACAGCGGTAGCGTGAGTTAGAGATGTGGCGAGGAGTTTACTGGAACTATCTGGCAGAATTTATTTCCAAAGTCACGGCTGAATATTTAGCTGATCCTGAAAATACTGCAACAACTCACCATTCAAGATTTCAGAGCAATAAGAGGAATTGTTTCTGACATGTTGTCAGACTCTTAGAATAACATCCTCAGCCTGTCGGTGGCACAAGAGGCACTTTTAGTGGACGTAACTTTGGCGGTCGCAGCCGCTCCAAAGGATTACCGTCATGGCTGCCAGGCTGGAGCGACCAATTCCAAAAACCTCCGGTGAGTATGATTCATGTACACATCCGTACATGTTAATGCCAGGCCTCGGTTTAAAAAATGCTGAACTTCCCCTTTAGTATGTTCTCGCCCTGGAACAAGGACACATCCATAAATCACACTACTAACTGTTGTGAAGAATAAAATACAAAATCACCACTTTAAAGATCAAATTAAAGGCCAGAAGAATTCCAGCAAATCATTTATTCACGTCCGTGGGAAAAGTAATCAGAATGAATCTTTGGAAAAATGTTGTGGCCTGAATTCCAGGTCAGACTGCTCGCTTGATCACAAGGCGCAGATACAAAAAGCATAAAATTGGTGGGTATTTGCCCGTAATGTTGACATGATTAATTTGCTTTGGCTGCGCAACACAGATGAATCATAAATCATGCCTGATAAATCACAAGATTCAATCTCAGAGTGGCCGTTTCAAGGAATTACACATCAAATGTTTTGACGTATGACCACTCGGTATTTAAACTTTACGGTAAGTCTAAATGAAACCACAGGATCGTGAATATGTGGGAAACTAAACTTTACTCAAAATGTCAGATGGAATCTTATAATTTCCAGCTCGTGAAACACAGATCTAAGGCATGAAGCAGGAACACGCTCCAAGAGGAGCTCGCTGTCAACTTCACAGAGAGGGATAACTGTGAGTGCGCTCGGATTGCGGTGCGTAAACCCCTTATTAAAACTAAAAATGCACTTTTGTGAGTGAAATGATGCGGGGAACAAAGTCGAGCGAGCGGTGGAAATAAGTCATACGGCCCCGTGAGTCATCCTTCACCTCGCTGTCAACAGGCAGATGAGTAGACGCAGGGCGAAGCACCAGAAGGGTTTCACTGTACGAGTCCAGATGCTTGTTATTCAGAGCAAAGGGTCACGCTCGCTCTGTCAGGGCTCAGGGTGCAGTGAGTGGAGAGAGTGAGCTGTGATATGCTAAAAAGAAATGTAAAGTCATAACTCGGGCTAATCTGAAAGAAACAAAGCTTTGATACACATATTTTCTCTTGGATATCATTATGTCCTATATCCACGAATAAACGTCTGTAAATCTGCCCAGAAATCATGGAAAAATAACTCCAGAACTTGCCTGACAATCATCAGGTCCTTCAAGTTTCCAGTGAGAGTTGTCTCTAAATAAACGGTAACACTGAGGTTGCAATGTCACCTAAGTTTAATCAAAGATCAGCTATAACGATGGGTCACAAGTTACAGCCCACAGCTCACTCAGTTGACTATGCGGCAACATCACTTCCTGTTTACATCCCACAAAGTGCCCAAATTATAGGAAGTGTAGTTCCAAACACTTCATGTTTATGCCCCAAGTCTTAAAAAGATACGATCTAAATCATTTGGATCCGTTTCATTCCATCAAATGGTTGTCAAGAATTTTCAGTCCAGATCAAATTGGTGGATCGACGGGCATTTCCAGCCCTGGAGTCGTTCTGCTGCCAACGTAACAATACCAACACTTTGGGTAAGTATTAGGAAAATTAAATCTTTCACAACCTAATCAAAGAAGTAAATGTTTTCAATGTTGGTTTCTATGATGCTGAAACTTTCCATTTCTTAATTTGCATCTTTTGCTAAAGTAAAATTTTCCGTTATATGTTGTGATGATGCTTTGTTGATGCTCTGATTAGGTTTAGGCCTAAAAATCACTCGGGTTGGGTGACGTGGATTTATACCCAGAAAAGAAAACTGATGGAAAACGTTCCAACGTCTGGTTAAAAACATCTAGTGGTTTTAACACTTAGAAATATTGGAACGCTGGCATAGCAGCTTTTTTGGCCAGCAGTAACACCAACAGCTCCCAAAATCAAAGCCAGCTCAAATACAGTTAATGTGAATGTGATATGACCCCGTTTCACAATTGTACAAATGTTGATATGGTAGCACATACAAATTTGAATGTATTCAGGATTTGCTTAAATAACAGCAAAAGCGGGGCTTGTGTGACAATCAAAACTACAAACTTCTCCTAAAAAAACACTAGGAAAGCCTTGAGAAAGATTGCTTAAGACAACTGTGAAGTCCATTAAATCTAAACCGAACTATGCGACAGCTCATTGAACATTATGTTTCATCATCTCTGTCTCTGCAATGTTTCTGTACATTCCTCGCAGATCCTTTATCGGTGACATCACAGCACCTGTTGAGTGTTGAACAGGGTGGGAATCCTTTCAAACTTGGAACAGTCGCTGTGATTATACATGACACGAACCACTTTCCCCCCACAAGTCAATTGCCACATTGCGTGCTGCGATGCACGTACAGCATGTTCTTTCACACTATGTACGACGCAGAGCGAATGGGAAATGACATAAACGTAGCTGACAGAAGCACAAACAGGACAGGTCGCATATTTCCTGAATACTGATTTCTGAACCTTCTGAAGATCACCGACCTGCTCGAGCTCGACCGAGGTGGCTCACGTCGCGTCACGCTGAACACTCACACCAACGCGGCAATTTGGCAACTTGTCAAGCGGGAACACGTCACGCAGCTGTTTGCTGTTGAGATGTGGAGCTTATTAGAACATCCTTGATGCAGTTTTAAAGTTATTGTTTTATTCTGTTAATGTTTGAAGAGAATTAAGGGTTTTATTTTGACCAAAGCAGAGCTGGTGAATGTTGGATGACTGGCGAGACGAACGAAGATGATTCA